>VWYE01020921.1:0-38536 GCA_013398995.1 Alaudala cheleensis | reverse complement strand
GGCAGTGCGGCCTCTGGGCAGTGCGGGCTCATCCCCCTCAGAGCCGGCAGGGCCGTGGTGCCGGCGGGCTTGTCTAGAACGCCGGCTGCTCGAGAGGCAGCGGAAAGGCTGTGCCGATAAGGCACCCCCACTTCATTATTTCCGTCCAAGTGTTTCCTGGAATGTGTCTTCTCTCACTCGTAGAAGGAGAACCAAAACCACCAAAGTCCAAAGCTATCAATTATGCTTAATTAGGAGGAAAAATATCGCAGGGGAATGGGTTTTTTTTGCTGGTCGCCACTATATGCCGGTTCGGCGGAAGCACCTATCGCAATATTCCCGGTTACTGCCCGCCCTGGGACCTCCCCCTTTTTCCCTGCCTCAGAGGGGAAATGGGAAAGTGTCGCTTCGCTGGCTTTACCCCTGGCACTGGCTCCTGCTCTCGCTGCTGTTTTCCAGCGGACAGAATGGACGTGTCCTCTATGGCACCTTTGAGGTGTGAGAAACATATTCCACACAGCACAGGCTGAGGACACGGGCCTGTGGCAGCCTCCAGCACACGAGGAGGCAGGCGCAGGCCGTCTGCTTCCCCACAGGCAGAGAAAGAGCAGGAGCGCACTCCCTCCTCGGGTGTTGGACACCCCGGCTATCCCTGCTCTGTCTGCAATGGGCCTGGGCTCGAATTTGCAGGTGCAGGTGGTGCCTGACCTCCTCAGATCTTAGCGCTCAGAGACCCCCGGGACACTGGGACTAGGCGTGCTTGTGAGGGACACTTCTCGCGTACCATACAAATGAATTGTTAACGTTTTACATACATGTTATTCACACGCGGGACCTCATGAATAAAAGAACAGCTCTTCCAATGGAAGTTGCTATGATGTATCGTTGCCTTGAAATGAGTGGCATGCCATAGTTCTGTATTCGGTAGGGTTATGCCTTTCAGTAATGTATTGAGCAGAGAAATAGTCAGTTAGGGTTTTTTTTTCCTTTTCTGTTCACATCTAACACTATTTCTAAGAAACGAAGTAAAATGCTACTTTTTCTTGTTCAGACTTGGTGCCCTAACAACACATGCACAAGGCGTGATGGTGAAGCTGTCTTCTGCTCTTACTTCTTTTGGCTCAACCATTATGAAGACACTACATAATATGCTAAAAACGTGGAAGAAGATGGATCTGCTGTTGCCTTCTTACATATTAGAGAAACAAACAGCATGGCTCCATGTGAAAATCCCATTGCACTGGAAATTTATTAACCAGAATCACCACATACAGTATCTATTAAATTACACTGTTTCCTTGCCTTCATTATATCTGTGATACTTTCCTAGAGATAGAAGGACAACCCCATGTAGCTGTTTCCTTTTTCAAATAAATTTCAAATAGCTACCATGGTTCAAAAATCTAGAGAACATGTTTTGTTTTCAAGAAATAGTAAAAATACAACTTGGGTTGCGCATTCAAAACATCCTTAAGGCAGGTTAGATTAGAAAAGCAGCAGTTTAGCAAATCTACTCAGTTCAGCCTCCAGAAAAAACATATCTGGATTTTAAGAGCTATCCCTTTACTTCAAGAAGTTTCTCCCAAGACATGTGCCAGACATACCTTGTCATGTGTGCAAGTCTGTTCACAGTCTGGTCCTTCATTTTGAGGAAGCAATTGTCCCACTGCTATTTCTCTAAAATCAAACCCATGTTTAAAAAAAAAAAAAAGTCCCTCAAGATGAAATGGAGACCCATATGCATATCCATTACATACTAAACATTATATTTTGTGATAGGGGATGAATTTTTTTTTTGTCTCTTTTATATATATGCTGTGCTGTCTTACACTTTTTAGAAGGAACAAAGTGCCCCTGGTTGCCAGTTCTTCTTTGTCCTCCTCAGAAAGGACTGGTTGGTGGCTGGTTGGTGGTGTGGGTTGTGAAACTTCAGCCNGAGTGGCATGCCATAGTTCTGTATTCGGTAGGGTTATGCCTTTCAGTAATGTATTGAGCAGAGAAATAGTTAGGGTTTTTTTTTTTTTTCCCTTTTCTATTTCTAAGAAACGAAATAAAATGTTACTTTTTCTTATTCAGACTTGGTGCCCTAACAACGCATGCACGGTAAGGCGTGATGGTGAAGCTGTCTTCTGCTCTTACTTCCTTTGGCTCAACCATTATGAAGACACTACATAATATGCTAAAAACGTGGAAGAAGATGGATCTGCTGTTGCCTTCTTACATATTAGAGAAACAAACAGCATGGCTCCATGTGAAAATCCCATTGCACTGGAAATTTATTAACCAGAATCACCACATACAGTATCTATTAAATTACACTGTTTCCTTGCCTTCATTATATCTGTGATACTTTCCTAGAGATAGAAGGACAACCCCATGTAGCTGTTTCCTTTTTCAAATAAATTTCAAATAGCTACCATGGTTCAAAAATCTAGAGAACATGTTTTGTTTTCAAGAAATAGTAAAAATACAACTTGGGTTGCGCATTCAAAACATCCTTAAGGCAGGTTAGATTAGAAAAGCAGCAGTTTAGCAAATCTACTCAGTTCAGCCTCCAGAAAAAACGTATCTGGATTTTAAGATCTATCCCTTTACTTCAAGAAGTTTCTCCCAAGACATGTGCCAGACATACCTCGTCATGTGTGCAAGTCTGTTCACAGTCTGGTCCTTCATTTTGAGGAAGCAATTGTCCCACTGCTATTTCTCTAAAATCAAACCCATGTTTAAAAAAAAAAAAAAGTCCCTCAAGATGAAATGGAGACCCATATGCATATCCATTACATACTAAACATTATATTTTGTGATAGGGGATGAATTTTTTTTTTGTCTCTTTTATATATATGCTGTGCTGTCTTACACTTTTTAGAAGGAACAAAGTGCCCCTGGTTGCCAGTTCTTCTTTGTCCTCCTCAGAAAGGACTGGTTGGTGGCTGGTTGGTGGTGTGGGTTGTGAAACTTCAGCCTCAGTAAGAAACAAAACCAAAACAACAGCAATCCTGAAAGCTAAAACATCCCCTGTCAGATTTGAACTTCTTCACCCCCCAAACCCAATTTAATTGTTTGCCAAATAAGGAAGAGGGGAAAAAAACCCCCTACTAACCCACAGAATGTGCTGCACACATCTGCATAGGAGTTGTGCTGCCTGTCACAAGGAAAAGGCAGCTTTCTTCAGAAGATGTCCATTCTGCAGCTTTTGTTATTAGAATGCTAACATATGATCAAGCAACTTTTATCATCTTTTTCCACTCATCCTGTGTGGCATGCATCCTTGCAGCTATACTGTGATCAGTTTTTTTTTCAAAAGTCTGTTTAAGTGTGATTAGGCAAGTTCTGGCTAAATTTGAGTTCTTACACAACTGAAGGGTAGAAAAACCCCCAAAGTATTAAGCAATGGACGTGTTTGCAAGGAGGAGAATGATAGAATGATTGCTTCACTTACTGGAAGTCATTTTTAAGTGTCTCTTAACTCACAATGCATCTTTAAAACAGTTTTAAAAGGTCTCAGCTTGGTTTTTTGACTAATTCTCTTTTTTTTCCCTGCAGCTACAGCCCTTTGTCAGGAGAGAAGGTCTACAACTACCTTTTCTTTCCTGTCTCTTTCCCTGTGCCTTAAATCAAACTAAAGATTTGAACACTAGTTTTGCATATCTACTAGTGAAATCATCAAGGTTTCTCAGACCTGCCAGAATAAATTTGATTTTGAACTAGAGAATCATCTTAGAATGCATGAAACTCATTTTCCTTGGGTTTTTTAAGGTAAAAAAGCAATAGTAAGTCTGTCTCAATATGCAACACATTTCATTTACCATGGAAACAAATATTAGGACGACTTTTTTTCTAGGCCTTGTTTAATCTCCTTGTACCAACTCATAATTTAGTTCAGCAAGTTTTAAACTAAACTTTGAAAATGCAAAAAACTAATCAGAGCTGCAGATTCAGTGTACGACACTCTGCACTTTCAGTTTTTCTTATTAAATCTTTTATTCCATTTGTAGATGCAAAAAAGGAACCAGCACAAAAAACCATGTACATATCTTTTATCAAAAACATTGGCAAGTGCTAGGACTATGCATGTGAAAGGAAATGCATTATTTCATTCTTCACTGATTTATCCCCACATGCTGACTCTCAGAGGTTTAGGGTATTTCTCTATGAATGCACAGTTCCACTGACTAAATGGCAGTACCTACTGAGTAAACACCTTTGTCTTCTTGGGTAGCACCAAAGCCACTGGCTGTGGTCCCAGCTCATCATCCTCCTTTCTCCCAACTTCAAGTTTGAACATCTCAGACAAGCATAACACTGATATCACCAGTACACCACTGAATATCAAAGTATCTTGTAGTTTAGGAGATTGGTGTTCCTCAGTCTTCCTTGTTGTTAGAGACAGGGACTGCAGCAAAAGGGGCACTCAGTTTCTTAGAAGAGTTATCCCTTTAGTTTCTATTTGTGTTAAAAAGCCTGTCTGGCTAAAAATGTTTCCCAGTAAGACATAAAAGCTTGGAAGTTGGATTTATTTTGCTGTTTTGTTATATTAATACAAACAGTAAGAAATGTTTGGGGGTTTTTTCACACATAAAATCAAGGTGCAAAAGGTAAGAAGGGAGATGTTTCACTGCACAAAAAACCGGAAGATGTACAGCTGTGCACATCCAAGGAAAACTCCCAAATACAAAATATTTGAAATGTTGAAATATATCTATTAAAATCAGTACAAATAGGACCATCAGTTAAAAAAAAAAATTCCTGAAAAAATGTCCTGCATTATTTCAAACAGAAGCAATAGATCACAGTGTATCAGGAAGCCACCTAGAAATATAGTTGGAAAATCTCCAGAAGCAGGAGCTGTGATCAATAACCAGACTCTGTGAATATGTTTCACTGACAACGCTCAGTGCTTACCAGGGCTGCACATTTTTTATTTCCTTGCAATGCTCCAAACCTACTGGTTTGCCCTTGTGTAAGGGCAGACTGCCATTACACAAAAGGAGAGTTTCCTTTTAAGCTTGAAAAGACCACTGAAATTACTTGAAACTGTTTTCTTTCTTCTTCAGGTGTACTGAAGAAATAGTTCTATTTGCTTTCCCAGGTGAAGATTTCCCAACAACTGGAGAAAAGTCAAATTTTTTATACCAGTAAAATTGCATATTAAAAAAAATTAATCCTTCATTTTATTTAAAATAGAGATGAAAAAAATTCATATTTGGTCAATGCTTATGTAAAATAAAAGTGTACTGACAGGCCAGTCATTGCACCAAAAGTGCTTCTATGTATGTGACAGCACAGGAGACCCTAAAATGCTTTCTCAAGCTGTTGTCTTCTTATGGGTGTTTCTGCAGAAGGCCATTCCATGTTTCTCCTCTGTCTGAAGTGTTAATTGGCAGAAAAATGCATCAGAACATGAAAGCATGGCAGGTTTGAAACTGGGAGTCCAGAGAGTGGCTTTAGTCAAAAGTGAGGGATATGCCTCAGTGTTGCAGTGCGTTTTGCCACCTTGAGAGAGTTGGGCACTCAAGATGGAAAAAAGCAGTCACTTGCAAACAAATAGAGAAAAATGTGCATATAATAATTTAAGGTGCAGCCACTTAACAGTAAGAGTCCAGAAAATTTCCAGCTGGAAATTAGGTTGAAACAGAAACTAGTTCTGTGTCCTGCTGCTGTTCCAGGCTCAGTATTTTGTCAAATTTGCATCAAGCATGCTCCAAACTTGCTAAAACTGAAACCTCCTGATTCTGTGGTGTACCCTGTCGCCCCAGGCAATAAGGCTTCACCACCTGAAGCCTCACTTTGACAAATAAGAATAAAGTTATTTTTAAAAGTATTCATTTTCCCTAGCCTAAGTTATTCATTCTTCTTTCTTGCCTATATGAAACGAGTACCACTGTAGAGATATTGCACCTCTAGTTACAGTAATAGGACCTTTCAATAAAGGTTAAAAATAGTTTTATCAACATTTCTAGTTTATACATAGAAACAGCCTTCAGCACATTTAGTAAAAAAGGCAAACAAAACCAACTGCAAAATATGCCTCCTATTTCTAGGGCTTGTCATTACAGAAAAGTCTCTGGAAAGAGCGCCTGATTTTGAAGACATTCAAGTCAGTCTGTGATAGCTCCAGTGAGACCATCACCTTCTGAAACATGATAAGCAGCAGCAGAGGATTGTTCTGAGGGGATGTTTTCTCCTGTATTCCAAAGCTTTTTTCACTTGGTCTTTAGCATCACCTACATAGTCCTCAACATTCTGCATATTTATCTCAATAACATCAAAGGTGTCCGCCTGCTCCTCCACCAGCAGGGCCACCTGCAGAAAGAGCTCGTGAACTTCCTTGATGCGACCTTCTAACTTCACCAGCTCCTTGTGCCGCGTCTCTATCTCATTCAAGGCAGCACGAGCCCCCTTAACGTCCGACAAGAGGTTCTCGGAGAAGACATCCCATTTGCCTTGCTCAATCATCTCCTCAATCTGGTGTCCAGAAACATCTTTGCCCATGATCTCCAGCTGCCGCTGGATTCGGATCTTGCAGTTCTCCCGCTGGTTCATCTCTGTGGCGTTGTAATCAAACATAGCGTCCTGAAATGTGTGCATGAGGTCAACGTAGTGGTTCTTCGCCACCCTGGCAATGACAGACTTCGCTCCGTACTTTGTTATTGCATCTTCACAGAAATCTCTCATGACCTGCAGTTTCCTGTGGATGCTTTCGCCACGGCTCTTAATGTCTCTGGCAATACAATTAGTATCTCGTTTGATGCTACTGAGACGGCGCATGGAAGTAAGGAAGCGGGTGTTCTGCTTTCTGAGACGGTTGACATCTGCTTTTAGGTGGTCATTCTCTGTCCGGATGCTCTGTATGTCCTTGTGAAGGATTTCCAAGGCATAATCTGTCTCATAAAGGAGAATATCCTGGGGTGAATTTTCATCATCGTCACTATCAGAAAACTGTTGGTTGTGTAACCTGGCAAATTCACGCAGCTCACTTAAACGGTCTTTCATCCTGCCTGTAAAACAGGAACAGGAGGAATGAGTTTGAAGTAACTAAAATATTGGTTAGAAGAGTTGAAAATTTGTAACTAATACCTACATCATGGTGATAGCAAAATCATAGATAACAAACGTAACTCATCAAAGATAACCCAAAATACCAGATTTAAAGTTTGGTCACAATATTTTATACAGTGCTGGATATCACATCCAAAACTCTGCTTGAACACTGTTCTAGAAAGTACAAAGGTTAGAAACAAAAATTGCAGGAAAAAAGACAACAGATCCTGAAGACAAATAAAAAAGAACAGTAGGACAGTTCCAAACTGCCCACAAAATGCCAGTCTTTAACTTGGAGGGGAAAACCAGACTCCCAATAGCCTTCACCTATCAGCATCTGTGGACATGTTAATTACTGAACACTTCCCACTGCTGCTCACTAGAGGAATCTCCTCTAGCTCCTGATCCTTCATTACATCAACTGCCCAAAATGTCACAGAGCTTCTCTCATTCTAAGTTTGCTTTTCCTGGGAGAGTACTAAGAAGCCTCTCAGAAACAGAAAATGGCATTTACCAATACAGTTGGGAAAGAAAAGTTTCAAAAAAATGGTGTGGAAAGTATCAAGATATGGAAGCAAAAAAGAAAAAAAAAAAGGAAAAAAGAAAAAGCAACTTTAGTGTCTCCAGATACTATCATTGACCATAGAGTATCAGACATCCACAATTAGGAGTGTGGAGCACCTCTCTTACGACAAGAGACTGTGAGAGCTGGGCCTATTTTGTCCAGAGAAGAGAAGACTCAGAGAGGATTTGATCAACACATGTAAATATGTCAAAGGCGTGTGCCAAGAGGATTGTGCCAGACTCTCTTCAGGGGTACCCAGCAACAGGACAAAGAAAAATGTCCATAAACTAAAGCACAAGAAGTTTCATCTCAACATGAGGAAGAACTTCTCTGCATTGAGGGTGGCAAAGGCTGCCCAGGGAGGTGGTGGAGTCTCCCTCTCTGGAGGCATTCAAAACCCACTGGACACATTCCTGTGTCACCTGATTTATGTTACTGTCTTGGCAAGGGATTTGGACTAAATTATCTCCAAGGTCCCTTCCAACTCTCACAATTTTGCAATTCTGTGAACTTTGTGCTTGCCATTCCTTAAACTTAAGAAAAATTAAATTTCACTAGCCTTCTCCAGAGAGCATAGTAACAACTGGCTCAACAATAATTTCACTTTCTGTTTATGTTTTCTTTGTCAAGCAAACCCAGAGTAAAGCTCCTGTGTAATCAACTCATAATTTTGTAAGAGTAGGTCTACCCTTCCTTCCCCAGGAAGAAATGGAGAAGCAAATACATAGTAATTCACAACATGAAAATACTAAAGCTGTAGTAAATTCATGTGTATACTAATTCTGCAGCATCTCTAAAAATATGGCTTTTTTCTTTCTTTTAATACAACAGGGAAGGTTAAAAAGTCAAACATTATAAGAAGAGTAAGGAGCTGTCAAGCGTTGCCTTCGCTTGCACCACAATGTTGCCTGCACACAGGAAGATCACAAAATTAAACACTGGCCTGTGCACTATCACTTCCACTAAGTCTCTGCCTACAGACTGTGTGTGCTGAATAGGAGTTGTACAACATAAAATGAAATATTCATCATTCAGTTCATGCTATCTCATTGACTATGTTGCTACTGTTCATTTCCTCAGGGATTTCCCCTGCAAAATCTTTGGAAAGTTCCATAAACTCCCATCAGTCTTTTGGGGAAAGGCAGATCTAACAGCCCCACAAGTCAGGTTTCAGCCCAGAGTCATTAAGGACAATAGTGATAGACTCTTGATAATTTATGATGCCCACTTGAGATACTTCAAGCACAGTTATTTGTACCTGGAATCTTCAGAAGTTAGCCCCTTCTGACTTCAGCCACTGCTGAAACCCTTGTGCACTTTGCTGAGTAAGGTCATGAAGGAACAAGGTGGACATCAGTGAATGAACACGTGGATCAAGGCCACTTGTGAAGAGCTCCTCTCCAGTGACATGTACAGCATCACACACGATCTTCGTGATCCAGCAGATCCAGCAGAGTCTAGTTGTAAGTGGAACAGAGGGATCAAGTTGCAGTTGCATTTAGAATCTTCACCTGGGTTCTCCCAGCTTCTCAATACTTAGTTCTAAAAGCCTACATTATTTGTATATATGTGCCAAAACTTACATTCAAGGTGCTCAATGTTAGTATCTTTTAACTCTGCACTGAGGATCTGTACCTCTCTGGGATATGTCTCCAGTACTAAAGTGTTCACACTTTTGTCCTAACAAATGGATGCTATCTCTTTAAGCCTGACTTCAGAGTTCTGCAAAATCAGACTTTTTTGAACTTTCTTTCAATCTCTCCAAGTTCTGTCTTTTACACTCTGTTTCTAAAGTGCATCACCTAGCCTGTTCCTCACTTCATATTTTCAAGATGCTCTTCCTTATCTACACACAATACCTGGACAGGATGGCAACACAGGAAGTGAGTAACTTTATGCCCATATTTCAGCATTGTATTAGCCCACAAACAACACAAATTACAGAGGACACTTGTTCAGCTTTATGCTGAACATGCTCAAGTATTCCACAGGTCAGCATTTGCAATATTTGGCTGAAGAGATTTGTGAGCCTCAAGAAAATGTGTGGATTTCAGCTTTCTTGAGCACCTTTTGCTCAAGGAACACAGTAAATTTATTTAGGGTATTTGGAAACTGTTGCTTTGAGAAACTCACAATTTGGCAGAATTTCAGGACTTTTTACATAAAGAAAAGCAGAAGATTGGAATGTAACATCACCACAGAGGTCTTTTCCTATTTCAAATTCTCATTTCAAACAAGGGGGAACTACATCTTCCCAAGAGAGGACAGTAACTTCCAAGCATTCCTTGGATGGTGTCAGGGACAGAACTGACACTAAAGAGCTGAAATAAATAAGTAAGCAGAGAGAGTAAGGGGGGGAGCCACATTTGAAACATTTAAACTTAACAAATCATGGCTTAGAAAAGTTGGCCACCTTTATCAGATGCTGTTGTTACTCAGCAAAGTTTGCATCAACGTTAAGTGTTGACTACATTGCTTGTAATTAGAACAGCAATATATTAATACATGGTACATCACTGGTTGTTAGGGATAGCCTCAAACCTCAGTCTGTAAAGTGAGCATCAGTCTCTCCCTTCATACAGTGCCTGGTGCAGCAGCAGAATTTGGGCTCTCTGACAGGGAAGCAGCTCTGGAGGACCTCAGTGTGCTGGTAGGCATGAACAGGGAACATGAGCCATGCATCCAGGCTGGAGCAGCAAAAATGAGGGAGGAAAGGGACCCCTCCTGTCTGACACTTGAGAGACCACATCTGGAGTGTTACTCACCAGACACACTGGGATGAGCTCAGGGCAGGCCACAGAGGTGGTCAGAGGTGCTGGAGCACCTGACATATGAAGAGAGGCTGAGAGAGTTGGGAGTGTGCAGCCTGAGAAGCAGGAAGCTCAAGAGAGATCCCGTTGCCATCAGTAACTACTTAATGCAAGGCTAGCCCCTTCATGGAAATGTACAGCAATTGCACAAGATGCAACAGACCTAAGTGGAAACAAGAGAAGAGCCAGCCAGATACGAGATGGAGAGGAAAGGATAAAAAGATGGAAACCCCAAACATTTAGAAACAATGGAAAAGGTGCCCAGAAAAGTTTTGGAATCAGCATCCTTGAAGATGTTTAAAACTCTATTTGACATGCCCCCAACAACCTAAACTGCCTGTGTGCATTTTGCGCGGGCCTGGATTAGACAACATCCAAAGGTTCGGTCTAAATTGTTCTGGTGACCAGCCTTAGATAAAAAGTTTGCCAATTTGACCATGAACATTAAATATATTCAACTACTTGCACAAGTCTATATAAGAGACACCTACCACTTTAGAATATCAAGACAGCAGCTGTTCTGGAGTAACAACCACAAGTGCATAACTGCCTTAATTCCAAGAGTATGAGGTGTAATAGATTAGCTGTCAGTTTTATTTTATTTTAAAATGCTACCCATGTTCAAACTGGAACATGTACTTCCACATTTGTATTTTTGGCCTAGCTAAATCTGTCCTTGTAAATATGAAGCTCTTTCTGCAGTCCATCATGATGTGTACACCCAAACACACACACAGGAAATACAGGCCAGGTGATGACTGCAGAGGTTATAACTTTGAAGGCAAATACCCAGCAAGTACAGTCAGCTGAGGGCATTTCAGTGCTCATCTTTTCATGCTACTCTGCTACTTAGTGGTATTAATCACCACAGTGACAAGCTTTCCCATGATGCATGAGAAACATACAAAATGTCCTGTTGCAATAAGACTGGAGCCCCAGACAGCTGTGTATTACATGGGATTTCAGACAAGAAAGAAAATCCCCTCTGAAAATCAAAAACTATGCATATGCATACACCCCCTTTCTGTTAGCCCCATACACATACGAAAGGGAGTCCTACAAACATTGCCAAGCTAATGTTCTGAAGCCTGTTAACTATGTAGAAATAATCTAAGGATAAAAAGTTATTTCTATAGAAACAAGTGAGTTACACACTTATGTTTAATTTCATTTTTAACTTTTGTATATCTGTACTCTATCCCCATTTGGGCCATTTCACTTAAGAGTTAGGTTCAATGATCCTTCCAGCTCAGAATATTCTGTGATTCTGTGATCAGAGTTTGGGGACAAATGGTGAAATGATGAAGCAGCTTCAGCACAGCATCCATATTTCGTGGCCAGCTGCTGGGAAGGAAGGTAGTGTACATTTTTTTCCTCTTGCAGCATTCATTAATGGCAGCTGCTACTTAATACCATCTTGTGACTTACCAAAAGTCTAGTCAGTAATCTTTTCAGCCTTGAGTAGGGCCTAACAAGAAGAAGCTTTTACTTCAGCTGTTTGAGGAACAACAGATATTTCAAAACAAGTCAGTTAAAAATAATTTCTGTCAATAGTTCTTCTTGCCCTTGGAAGGTAAAAGGAACCCACGTGGCTCATCCTGGCTCTGAATGGCATGTGATTTTGATTGCATGACACACTATAGATGTGACCCAAAAAACAAGCGGTGAACAATTAGGAAATACCCTGCTCTTAGGCAAAATTACTTCATAGCTAAGTGTGTGTCAGCACATTTCAGTGACTTCCCATATGGCTTGTAGGGGATGTAGTATTGATGGAAATCTATTCAGATGGACTTGATGAATTGAACACACTGCATTCCACGGCAAGTAGAGCGTTGCTGTTGCTCTAAAATGCACATCATGCATAGGTAAAAAAAGTGTTAAATTTAGTTAAAGCCTTTTGTTTAAGAGTTGGAGTCTCAGATTTAATAATTTTCTAGTAACTATCTGTTTTGCAAACAAATGTGTTAGACCAGATTTATATTTTTGCTTGGTATTGGTTCTCTAATAATAGATTTGACAATATTAATTAACTTGGGAAAAAGACTTTTTTTTCTTTTTTTAACAGTAGGTTTTCCTTTTTCCAGAAGAGTAATTGGCTCATAGCAGAGTACTAATCATCTTTTCAGTTCAAATTCCCTGCCTTCCCAACCATGCCCAACACAGGCAGTACAGCAGACTTGAATTTTTCAAATTCCTCATCTTTTTTTTCTCTTCTCCTCTGTAAGAGCCTGAACCAAACAAAAAAATTATAATCTAATGATCAGAACAGTTCTAAGATCATGTATGTGTACTAACTCATACAGAGATCAGCAGTTCAAAATCTTTTTGTGGCCTCACCGAAAGGAAGTTATCTTCTCTGGGATTTCTTGAATTTCACAATGTTTAAAAATAGAAAAAAATATACTCAGGAATTAAAGTTCATAAGTTAACATTGAATGCCAATTATAAAGCTACAGAAATCCATCAAGAAGTTGCAAGTGTATCTGAAGACTACACTACCCAGCTCATATGCTCATCAAAGCCTGTGTACAGCAGAACACCACCTTTATACTTTCTGTCACCCTAGAGACAAATATTGCAGTTGCAAATGTCTCAGGTTATTATTTTTCCTAAAAGCTTGCATGAAGTGTCAATTTTTTGTTTGTGCCAGGACAAGTTATTTATTACAAGCTGATATATTCAGAGAAGTAGGGATGACTCCATTCTTTGCAGGCTGCTTCTGCATCTGGCAAAATCTCCAAGTCCCCAGTGGTTCCTTTCCTATCATAAAGGCTAGGAAAAACCTAGGGGGGGAAATTAATTCAGATTGTTGCCTCTAATTCAAAGAAATGAGGCAATAATTGCTGGAATTCTGATAGCTTTGGAGGTTCTTCTTTGGCTGATCTCAGCTTCTTTACCAGTATTCAATCTCTTCAACAGAAAGGAATTTCAATGTTTGTACGACAATATATTATAAATTCAAGGATCTAGGGTGCATCTCATACTTCTCAGATGTACTGAACACAGTTTACCATCCTGGTGTTTTCCATAGACTGGTTATCAGCTTTCCCAGACTTTAGCATCAAAACTCGGAGACGTGGCTGGTGTGCACTAAATGCACTATAATATGCCATTTTCCACATATTTATGATAAGACAGATAAAAAAATCTGATGTTTTAACTTGTTATTAGTCAGTAGCCATGAGACTAAACATTATTCCTTCATTGGAGAGGTCAGTTTGTTTTACGTGGGTTGACTGCTACCATTTATTAGGGTTGTCTAAATTTTCACTGGCCGGCTATGGCTCACCACTGACAGATTTTTCAATAGTGGACAGATCTGTCAATATCTCCTCTTGACCTTTTCCTCACAAGTCACATAAATGAGCAATTGTAACTAGATTGGATGTTGGTTGGGTGGGGAGCAGTTGGAACAGGTCTGTAGACAAAAAAAGATTTTCCATCTTCACTGGTTTGCAACACCAAGGTCTTCAGGTAAAACTGGCCTACATGGAGACAAGGGGAGTGTGAACTGTACCTCCAAGGGCTTGGCAAGTGGTTAGGGCAGGTCCAGACCACTAACATAAACAGTGAGGCAGCCATCCCTGCATTTCTTGGCAATGACTACAGCTCGGCATCATTACAGGCCACCGTGCAAGGCAATCAGCCAGCACACTCACAGGCAGTGCTGGCTCTAGGGCACCATGAGAATATACATTATCTAATTAATCACCTCAGCTTCCCTGGAACTCATTGGCTCACTGCAGCTGCGTGCACACCACATCTATAGAACTACTATTGCTGCCACACAATGGTATTTATAAGTGATTAAGACATTATGTTGGTATGCAAATAGACATACGAGGTTGCATGTGATCATCAGTCAGAAGCAACATGTTCTACTGATGTTTTTAAATTAGCACAACTGCATTATTTTTTGAAAAGCACATATATTTAAGGCTCGTGATAAAGTGTTACAATCTGAGACCAAGTACTCCTGACTTTAAAAAAAATTCCTTTAAGGTTAAACACAGGGTGTTTTCTTGGTAGTTGGTCATGTGGGCCAACACATGAGGCTCAGCTTGGGATCCTATTGCAAAATCTACACAACTGTGCCTGCACCAAACTAACTCCAGCCAGGAAATAACCCCTACAGCCACACATGCATACCCACAGCCTCAGGCCCAGAACGTGTCAGTTTATGGCAGTTACACTACTTAGCAGCCCATGAGTGTTTACAGGCCTATTCAAAGCACCATCGAAGCTGAGACAAGATATAGATGTAATTAGAGCCACAGCTGATGTCAAAAGCTCAAGCAAGCTTTATTCTGCTTTCAAAAATAAGTGAGTTGTCACTACCACAAACACAGCACAGAAAAAAGGCATAGCAGGAAAAGCTGGAGCATGCAGTAATTCCTTGACTTTTGCAAATAGAAGCTTGTTGAGAATAATCCTGGCAAGCAATGGGTTAACTGCCATAGCAGATTAGGCAAAAGCTGCACACATGATAAGCCTTCTGAAGTCAAGATATGTGACATCATTCTCTCTCTGATAAAACTACATAAATATGACCTAGATGTAAGTGCCAAGCACTGTGTGAGAGCTCTTGCTGATTGTGTAGAGTGTCTTGAAATCTCATCTAGCCTATCAAAGCAGAGATAAAAACCAAATTGCTTTGCTTCCCTCATGTGGAGCCCCTCCACTACCCAAGAGGGGGTTCCCAGGAGCCAGCCCTAGACAGCTCCCTGGGAATGATGTTCCTCACCAGAGTTGGTCTCTGGTCCACATCTTGGGGAATAACCCAAAAGGCAAGCGAAACCAAAAATGGCTTCACTGCAAAAAGTGGTAACCCCAGATTTGCTGTTGATGGTT
This sequence comes from Alaudala cheleensis, assembly GCA_013398995.1. Classification (NCBI taxonomy): domain Eukaryota; kingdom Metazoa; phylum Chordata; class Aves; order Passeriformes; family Alaudidae; genus Alaudala; species Alaudala cheleensis. Next base: position 23,287 of record VWYE01020921.1, on the reverse strand, counting down.
TATTGGATCAAGTTAACATTGCCTCAGTAATTTCTGCACCATGCTTTGTCATCTTTGAACTACAGGGATGACCAGAGTCAAAGAAAATTGGTGGGCCAGATAGAAGATAATAGAAAGTGTATCTGGTCCAGCACCTTCATTTAACACAGCAGTTGTCTTCTCACCATCAGAACTGGTTTTGAACATATCAGCATTAAGATGGGTATCTGTCACACTCAGAGGTTATCCATATTTTCCATTAGTGACTTGGAGAGTGGAACCAAACACGAGCTTGTATAGTCTCCAGGTGACACTGAACTGGGAGTAGAAGCAAGCATTTGGTGGGAGCAGGGCAGGAGAAATTACGAGAATTTAAGGTGATCTTGACAGCAAGAGAAGAATTAACAAAAATAAAAGGAAATTAAATATAGACAAGCCTGGCACATTTAGATAAAATTATTCACACAGATATAAAGTAGGAAACACCTAGTTTGGTAGCAGGAAAGCATTGGTGAAGTTACAGCTGATTGCAAGCCACAAAACAAGTTCACAATATAATGTCATTGTAAAAAAAAGAAAAACCTCATGTCTTACATGAGATGGCTTGGGAAGGCCTGGTTTTACTCTGCTTGGCATAGATAAGGCCTCAGTTGGAAAAGTACATCCTGAAACAGTTATCACATTAGGAAAGTCAAAGGGAGCATATTTGGTATTGTCTCCAAACAGTTTAGAAAATACAATCATGGAGAAAGAGGAGCTGAAGGAATTGTGTTAATTTAATTCAGAAGACCAAGGAGAGAGACACAGTACTCCAACACATAAAAGGAGTTTTCTCTGAAAAGGGAACTGGTCAGTTTGATCCCTGTTTTGACACTGGAAACACACAAAGTAATCAATTTCTTTCATGATGCCTATGTTGAACTGGCTGTGACTTGCTGAAAATTTGACCATTTCTTTGTGGAAGCACTGTGGGACGTTCTTCCTAGAGAGAAGATACAGAAACCCCTCTCAGGCTTAGTTTAGGTGCACAGCTACAGAGCACAAAATGGATAAAGCAATGTCTTTATGCGTTGCTTTATCCATTTATGTATTCCCAGGATTTGTTCGGTGCCCTCGCCCCCAGTGTCACTGTGTGTCCAGCACATGTATGTTCACACAGTGCTGCCCTTGCTGGGGAGAAATTTAGGTGACTCTTTTCATTCAGCAGATTCTCTTCCTTCTCTATTACTTATGCACCAGTGGCAACTACCATTTCTCCTTCTGAAGCAGGTCCTGGTTATGCTAGTGCCAGTATACTGTTACTGTACTATAGTGAAAGATGTCACACATGGAGCCTAATCCCAGAGCACCCCAATTCTCCAGGACTGACAGAGTATGCAGTTGCATTCCATAGCATCACATTTATCTGCAGTGACCAGGAGGTACTACGTTTTACTCATTTAAATGTCTCAAGAGATCTTCTATACCATGGTTACTTTCTTCATCAAGATGTCTTTCAACAACAGAGTTTAACTTGCAGTTTTAGCCTCAGCCAAAACACCAGATAACATGACTGAACATGCAGTTTTGGTTTCAGAGCAGTGGGCATACAAGGCAGTCAGAGAAAAAGGTATGAGAAAAGAAGTCATCAGAGGGGTTGGACACCTAAAACCATTCTTTCCTAATGATGATGTTGATTCTGTTTATCTGTTAGACCTCTGGTCTGTTTTGAATTTAAAAAAAAAGTTTTGGTCATCTTGTAGTCTCACCACTATTTAAATGATGAGTATCAGCACTGATAAGAAAGCATCACCATTCAAATTGTATTCTTAGCCTAAAAAGTCATATATGCCATTTTGATACCTGATAGCTTAAAAGACAGTTACCATCTAAAGAACAGGAACAAGAAATGCAAGCACCTGTTTTTGGCCAGTGCTGTTATTCTAATCATTTCCTTTCTCAGTATCACAAAACGACATGTAGTTATCTCAGACACACAGTAGTGCCAGTTCTTCTTGGTAGGAAGGAAATGACTATCAATTTAATAGGAAGCAATCAAAGAACACTAACTTTTGCACCCACTTTCAGATCTGGCCATGATGACACTAAAGAATGAAGGACAAACTATTATATTTTGCATATAAACCAAAATTTCTGTAAAATCTGTTGTGGAGCTATTCATAACCATGTATGAGCACTATTAATAAAATGTTAGTACTCGTTAAGCCGGACAAACAAGGCAGTGGAAATGCAGTCATCCGCTGTGACTGGATGAGAAGACACAAACTTGGAAGTGCCTCTGTTTTTCCCTCATCCTGTGAAAACCCAGCTATCCCTTTTGCATTCCTTGAGGAGCAGGGGTAGCCTATGGCACCTTCGGACCCAAAAGCCCAGTCCGTATTTCCTATCATCTCTCCTGCCTCCGGGCTTCAGACTCAAAAGGGACAGTTCCGTCCACTCTTAGGCAAAACCCAGGTGCCGAACACCGGGCACGCCCCGCGGCCCCTCCGCCTCGCCGGCTGGGCTGGCAGCCGGGCACCGGGAACGCCCCGACAGCCCGGGAAGGGGCGGCCAGCCCGGGCTCCGGCGGTGCCCAGCACTGCCCTCCCTCCGCCAGCAGCTCCGGGAGCGTCCGGGAACTCCACCTGATGCTCAGAGGAGCCCGGGAATACGGCTCTGCCCCCGTCCCGGGAGCCAGCACCGGCTGTGCCCGGGGTGAAGAAACTAAACCCTGCCTGGCCCCCGAGGAAAGTTTGGTCTCGTCCGCCCCCGTCCCGGCAGGTACTCACCCCAGGCAGGGCAGTCCGGCCGGTCCCGCGTCGCTCCGCCCGTGCCGCCGGTGCCGCTCGCTCCCCGAGGTGCCGGTGTCACTCCCCGAGGTGCCGGTGTCGCTCCCGAGGAGCCGGTGCCGGTGTCACTCCCCGAGGTGCCGGTGTAGCTCCCCGAGGTGCCGGTGTCGCCGCAGCGCCCGCGCCGTCGAGGCGAGCGCTCGTCCCCGCGGATCGCCTCGCCCCTCCGGCCGCCTATTGGCTGCGAGGAGCTGATTTGCATGGCAGCTCCCCGCCCCCTCCCAGGCCGCCCCCTCCCGGCCCTGTGGGAAGATGCTCGGCTCCCGTCGGTGCCCGGCGCGGGGAAAGTCCGCCCCGTGGGTGCCGGGAAGCGTGGGCGCGGTGAGCTGGCCCGTTTCTTCGCCATCGTCCCCGTGGACGTCCCCTGACCTTTCTTGTTCTCGCCTCCCCGCCGGCAATCGGGGGCTTTCCGATTCTGTGGTTCTGTAATTCAAATTGCCGCTGTTTAGTGTACGGAAGATGTACTCCTCGCTTCATGCTTCGGAATATGGGTCAAATTAAATTCTTTTTTGCGTTGGGACTTCCTGAGGGGAAAAAAACCAACACCTTCCCCATCATTCTAACTGAAAAAAAAAAAAATCCAACCTAATGAAACGCTGGTGTCACAATGTTTGGTACACGGTAATCTTACCCATTAATTAGCCACACAAGTAATTATAGAGGTTGCTAAGTCTTTCTGAGATGGGAATTTTTTGCTTTTCTTTAAAATCTTGGACATGTATTTTTTTCTCCTCTTCATCACAAAACTTGAATATAATCTGAAATTTTTTAAATATAGAAGTTATTTTTTGTTGGTGCTCAGAAGTAGCTGAAAGAGCAACTGTGCTTTCCTGAGCAGTTATCAGTTACATGACTCCGAAATTTCTTACATTGCAGCTTCACCACCCTGGGTGACTGAGAACAAATTCTGTTGGACACATGATGGACACAATTGCAGAGATGTAGGAAGCTTCCTCCATCCTTATTTTCTATACTGGTTTTGTGTCAGGAAACAAAATGTAAGTACAAGGAAAATCTTTGATGTTTTATGGTTAAAAGTCAGTTTCAAATATATCTGACAGAAAGGCTCTTTTACCTTGAAAATTCCAGGACTGCACTGGGCACTTTGCTGGGATTTTTCTCACAGACCTTGATGCTGGAGAAAAATTTAGGTGCTTGGGTCTCACCAGTTCCCTAAAACTACCTGAAGGCACTGAATTGTGAGTAGATTTTCTCTTGTTGTTTGGTGTTGCTAATGCAAGAGGAGATGAAAATAGAGCCAGGTGTTAATATAATGTCATGGGCAATCAAAGGTACAAGCTGCTTTGTATGGCATGGAACAGCAATTACAAATTAACCTGCTGTTGTTTCAGCACAGGTAAAGCTATGGGTGCATTGATTGATGTGTCTGATGATCCTGTCAAGAGCAAATTGCTCATCTAGAAACATCTGGTATCTTCCCTATAATTCCTGAGTAGGATATGGAAGACCAAAGAGATGACTGTCAAGTCTCCCCTGCTTTGGGAGAGACTTCAGTAAAAATTTCAGTAGCTGAGTAGCAGGCAAGGTAGCAATATTGTTAAAATAATAGTCTCCTCAGAAACTAATGGAGAGTGAGAGGAATTTATTATTTCTACAGATTTTGCCAGCTAGATGAGACGAGGTTAAGGAAGGTTCAAAACTCTCATAAAAAGCACACTAATTAAGCTACACAAATAGGTAGCTAAAGAAAAAATCACCATTGCCAAAAAAGGTATCCTGAAGTTCTTGAGTGTATTATGTTGCTAGATCTTACAAAAGGTGCCTATTTTCATGGTGTTATGAGAAACAGAACCAGATGAGTCATATGAAAAGATTGTTGTGTCATCATATGTCCCAATTATATTTGTTTTGGGTAATTATGCTCATTTCAATCTCTTCTAAAATAACATGAACAGGATAGATTGATAATGGAAATGATTAGACAGAGGAAAGTGATTTTCCAAAATAAGAGATAAAAAATGTTCAGTCTTAAAATGTTATTCTCCTGTGAGTCCTGAGCAGTATTACATACCAAGCTACAAAAGTAACATTGTATTTTTTTCCGCTTTCTGCTATCTCCTATTATAAGAGAAACACTTTGTAGCTTACCAGTGAAAGTAAATACTCAATTTACATAGATAAAGGCAGAACTCATTAGTAGTGGGATCACAGATGCCAAAAAGTTTCTAAAGGAATTTGGACAATAGAATGCACAATACATCTGCAGATAGTAAGCCTCTCAGTCCTTTTTTCTTTCTCCTGAAGAGCTGCTGCATTTTTTTTTCCTTAAAGACTTCTAATCCTGACCTAGGTCTTGAGTGATTGCTTTGAATGAGCCAGGTTTTGCTTCCAGTTCTCTCATATCTAGAAAGAGGACAGGCATCATTACTTTCAGTTCTCATAAACATGTAGTGAAAAGTAATATATAAACAAATTGGACTCTCATGTATGTTAAAGTACCGTGAGGATGTGTTGTATTTCAAGGACAATTCATGGCATGAGGGAGACCTATCACCTCTCTGTTCAGGTGTGTGATGCTTCTAAAGACATTTCCAACCAGAAACTGAGTTTCTTCCAAAGCCCAAGAAATCAGAAATTATGTGGACACATAGATTTCTCTTTGCTATCACTTACCAACATCTCAGGACATCTAGGAGTTCTGGGTAATGTCAAAATTTGGGAAGAGCAGTTTCACTGGGCAACTTACATACAGGTAACATACAGACCCCTGTTTTTCTGGAGCTTACCCATCTCTATAAAAGCAGTTTGTACCCATAACATCTGTACTATGAAGAATGAAGTTATAGTAGTATTAATAATAAATAATAATTGACACTTATGAAAGTTTTAGCTAAAAACAGAGCAAATTGCTGCCAGTTCAGTTGTGTATCCCAGAGCCAGTTTTCAGACACATAAAATTCATGTATGCTTTTCTGGATATGCAGTACACATGAGCCTCTTCTAAGCTAGAATCAGATCTGATGTAAACTACCTCACAGTGATTCAATCAAAGCAATGATTCTTGGTCCTGGACAATTAACTTTTTTGTTTCTAACCTCATGGATCAGTAGAGTCATTCTGACAGTACATGATTTATGAATTGCCAAGGTGAATTGAAGGGAGGCACCAAGACACTGATGCTAGAAAATTCTTTCACTATATTCATTTACGAGAGAAACGGAGCCTTCAGCTGTGATATTTCCAGCTTGAGAAAGGTCCAACATTTCTGCTCTGTCTTTTCACATTTCATTGTAACCTCTCGCAAAAGCTACTCATGTTACAGAACAGCTTCATCAATAAATGTTGCTGACATAAAGAAATTCTCCTTGGCTGCATGAGGAATTGAGTGCTGAAAAGAATTCAGAAGCCAACTATCTCCACAGGTAGCTAAATCCACCTTAATTCTTTGTTGAAGCCCATGGAGCTATTTGGATTTATGTAGGGATAACATAGTGCTCTAAGTATTGAGCCCTGCAGATGTTTTTCTTTTTGCTTTCCTTTTCTCTCCTTCATTAGGAAGGAAGAAGACTGCTACAAAAGGATGGAGTGCTGAAAGCTGTGCAGATGTAATTGCTGTGGAGTCAGAGGATGCCCTGTGCCAGGGCCCTCTCTCTTGCTTATTTAGGAAAGGATTTAGCATTCTTCTCCAATTATGCCCCAAAGGCATGTGAACCCAGCCCTGGGTGTTTTGCCCCTGAATTCCTTGTGAATCACAACTTGGCACTCATGGATGGCTCTGAAAGTTCATTACCTACACACAAGTTCTTAATCTACTTAGGGCTGCATCAAATGCCAGATTGGATGCACAGGAAATGGCCCTGGGACTTCTGTTGTCTTCAGAGATGATGGCATGCCAGCATGTTTTATTAAGCTAGTAACCAATAAATGAACAAGTTCAAAATGCTTTCACATGATGGATGCAAACAAGCATAGTTAACTGGAGCCAATGGAACAATACTGATTTATGGGAACTGAAGGCTTGTTTGATTATCAAGTCAGCTACTGGATTTCTCAGGTACTGTCACTGTTTTTGAATGCAAGAGCATAGCCTACAGGTATAACATGACAAAGGTCCTGACACATCAGCTGACCTAATGAGAAGCTTTACCTAATCCTGTTCCTGTACTTCTGTAGAAGTGTGTATTTTAACTCCTGTTATCAGACAGAAGTGAGGTATTTCTCCTGCACATTTGCATGGCCACAGACTGAGGTCAGTTAACTTCTGCAGTGCAGGGAGCACTTTGCAACCTGTCAGAGCAGAGACAAGGACATCTTTATGTCATTCAAGAGGGATTTAAAAAGTGAGGGGAGGAAGGCACATAGCAGGCACTCAGATTTGGGTATAGTCCCAGTAAAAGCAGATTCTAGGGCAAGTTCATATTGCCAAAAACTTGATGTGCTATTTTTCCCTTATCACTTCTGTCTGAGAAGAAAATGGTCAGGCTGGATATTAGGTATGAAGGCAGAAGTGCATGGGCAATAATAAAAAGGGTTTCTTTTTTTCACCAAAGGTTAAAAGTCTGAGATGGCTTAGAAGGGTGAGGCAAAGAGTAAACAGACTTTCACAAAGAGAGCTATTGCAAAATGGAGACATTTCCAGAGCTTTTTTGGAGCATCCTTTTCACATTAGTCATTCATAGAAAAGGTGTTGTTTTCTAAAACTCACCAAATTTCGATGAAATAAAACAATTCTATAATAGAATTGTGTGAACATAAATTTTATATAGCCATGTTGATGGATCACCTTATTAATGCTGCCAGTGCTTTTCAATACAACATATATATAGCAATATAACATCCAGAAAGTGGTGGGGATCTTGCCCAAAGTGCACAGGGAGTTCCTGTACCATGCAGACAACCTTCTTCTGAAGGCATGCTGCACATGGGGAAACCTTTCAGGTGGCTTTGTGGCTAGATCTAAATATCTTGTGGTAGACCTTCCCAAGGGTAGCACAGTAGTGCCATGCTACAGATCTGAGAAGAAAAAGGAAAGCTTTTTGTTTAGTTGAAGGTGAGGGAAGAATTATTTGAATTATACTTAACTGAGAATACACAGCCAGGGAGCAATCAGTTTTGCAGCCCAGTAGCAACCAATTGCTGCCGGGAATCTTCTGCAAATGGCAAGGCAGATGGTATCTAAGCAAATTGTACGTGACAAGGTAACAGCATGATAAATTTCTTTGGAACAAAACAAAGTTACTGCTGATGTCTGCATGTCTTAGCTTTAAAAAAAAAAAAAAGCGCCCTAAAAATTAATGGTACTTCTCAAAGTAGAAGGGTATTTGTCAAACACCTTGCAAAGCTTATCTGAGAAAAGTGAAGGCTTATATTTTATCTTTGAAACCTGTCTGATGGCTGTGGCAAGTATCTCAGGATTCTGAGAGGCAGCTTCTAGTTAATAATGCAAGAACTGGGGGCTCTGAGCAGCTGCACAGCAGCGCCACGGGAGCCCACAGGTCTCCTGCCATTTACCCCAGCCAGGGAGAATCTTGGTACACGGAGCCTCTGTAGATGAAGAGTGAGTGAGGCAGAGGGGCAGCTGAGTACCTGCACTGCTTTTATACAGCTGCCAGCGTTTGATGGATGCAGCTGCCTTGGGGGTTACACACAGAAAGGTCAAACCTGCCCAGATCTTCTGGACCCCTGGGTCAGTCCCAGGTGCTTCCAGCCCTCCCCAGGTCACCTTGTGCTCAGAGGCAGCAGCAGCAGAGAGAGGGGCTCTGCAGCAGCCAAGGGGTACAGTCATCTTTCCATGAGCAGCAGCTATTAGCTTCCAATTGATTTAATGTGCATCCATTAGGGTGGAGCTGGGCTCTGGGCCTGTTAAACATATCCTTTAACTTCTTGATCTCTGAAAACATCGGATTCTGGCCTTTGCATTTGCCAAGTTCATAACTGAATAAGAAAAGTGGTGTGGAAGTCCCAACAGATGAACCAAAACCAGATCGCACAGCCTCTCTTCCAACTTGTCAATCTAGAGCATTATTTAAACTGTAAGCAGGTTTTTTATATATATATATATATATATACACTTTACAAGTTACATCTCTGTGTAGGTTGTGTACTGCTGTGGCAGAGAAGGAGGACTGCACTGTGCATACAGGCTCAGTTCTTATTTCTTCCTTGTACTCTCAGCTTCAGCAATGCAACCGAGCCTGGCTGTGCTTCTTGTTGAGCTGGATAAGTATCTACTAGGAATAATTCAAGTATGGTTGATTTTAAATTGAGGTAGGGAATGGATTAGAAGACTTCCTGGAACTCATTTGATCCTCATTTTCTAAATTTTATCGACACATGTTGAAGATATTTATAGAATATTTTTATATCATATATTCTACATATATTCTATATATTTGTAGAAATACAAGTATTAAAATACACGAAAACAAAAGACCATGTCTTCAGAGGGGTAAGTCAGTTCTCCAAAATTCAAGCTAAATGTTAGAAGTGGGTATTTTTTATTAGGATAATAAACAGTTGCAAAGATATAGTAAGATTTTTGACAGATTACAGAAAATCTATTAATATCATATTAAAAAATACTGTAAGATAAATCTAGTACTGTTCTTTTCATCCTGAGAAGTTAATTCAAATTTCTTTTTCTTTTTCTTTTTTTTTTTTTTACTGGAAGAAAATTACTTCTGGAACTATCCATCATCTACTATGTCTTTGTACTGTGCCTCCCAACATCAACCTTGCTTCTTGGCAAAGGTCAGTAGGCAGTGCCCCCCAGAAATACCACACAGGCAGGTGACAAGCACGGAAAAAAAATGCTCCACACTTCTTATGCTACATGGCTTGGAACCATTGGTTTCACTGCAAACCTGGTAGGCAGCACTGGCAGTGTTACATCTGTATGCTACAAGGATGTTAAACATGGTTTCCATTCACAGAATACATTTTTACAACATGATAAATGAAAGAAAACCCAACTAATATTTAATTATGCAAGGGAAGATCCTACATAAATAATAATTTTTAAAACAGTCCATATTTAATGTTAACTACAGCACATACAATTGGTGTAGTACAAATTTGTTGTGAACATGAAATGAAGTATAACTGAACAAAATAATTCAGTAACAGATAACATTAATATACCGAAGCAAATGTAATTTAATATTTAATATTAAATAAATTTTAAATTGTGATTAATATACAACGGCACATTTAAAGTTCACCAATAATCAGTACTACATCTAGAACACATCTAGGTAAGTGAATATTTGTTTAATTCCAAACAGCACTGAATACCTGCATATCAAATTTCCACGTGCTTACAACCTGAAGATGACAGGAGATAGAAACATCAATTCATGATGAAAAGTGTTTCCATTTTGTAACATGGCAAGAAAATTTTCCAAGTGATACTTGAAATCTTGTCCTATCTACAGCTCTATTGACAGTTAAATTAATTGCATCTAAGATAATCCTTCTTTAGAGACTTTTTCTTCCCCTTCATTCCTCAAAAGGGTCAGGTCACCCACTCAATTGATGCCATGCAGTCCTTTAAACCCTGTTGGAAACATGGAGGAGGAGTGGGCAAAAGACACACTAGGATGGCAGATTCCCTAAATTTTCATCTCCACCCATCTTGGAATATACAGTTTTCTTAAGATTATTCTGTTATCCATATGGCACCATTCCCTTCCCTCTGACTGGATTCTCCACATGGAATTTAACCCCTTATGGTTCACATAGAAGATCATAACTACTTTTGCAATTCAAAATCATAGCCAATCTGTGGGGTTACTCTGGTCAGTGAGAATGTGTGGATGTGAGCTTTGGAAAGCTGAGTAATGTTCTCTCTGCTGCCTTACACTTTCTTGACTCCTGGGAAAGGGCAAGCAGATAAATGACCCTCCCTACTGCTATAGAACTGCATGGTCTGAAAATGTGTTACAGGAAGAGTTCTTGCTCCCTTTCCTTGATTTTTGAAAGAAAGTCAGGAGATCCGGGATTCCCAGTATGAGGAGGATGTAGATGAACTTGAGTGAGTCCAACAAAGAGTCACCAAGATGGTTTGGAGTATGTGACCTGTGGGGAGAGGCTGAAAGAACTGGGTTTGTTTAGCCTGGAAAAGAAAAGATTTAGAGGAACTAACAGCAGCCTTAATGTACTAAAGAGATTACTGACACAATCAAAGTGTATGGCAGGAGAATGATAAACAATGCTCATAAATTGGGATAAAATTCCCATAGGAAATAAAGGAAAAATCTACATTATAGGGTCAGTGAAGCACTGGAACAGAAGATTGCCCAAAGAAGTTGTGGAATCTCTATTCTTGGAGATCTTCAAGATCCGTCTGGCCAAAGCACAGGGATCAATGTTGACTGGAGCAGGAGATTAGACAAAATTACTACCTGGCATCTCTCCTAACCTGTGATTCTAATGTGGTCAAAATCCTCTGCTGCAGAGGCCAGACCTTGGTGCTGAAAGATCCCTCTAAATAGGGAAGCCCTTAAATCCCACATCCTGCATACCACAGTGCAAGAACCAGGCTGCCCGTGCAGTGCCTGCTGGTGCATGAACAGTGTCTAAGGCAGGCTCATTANATACGTTACAGGAAGAGTTCTTGCTCCCTTTCCTTGATTTTTGAAAGAAAGTCAGCAGATCTGGGATTTCCAGTATGAGGAGGATGTAGATGAACTTGAGTGAGTCCAACAAAGAGTCACCAAGATGGTTTGGAGTATGTGACCTGTGGGGAGAGGCTGAAAGAACTGGGTTTGTTTAGCCTGGAAAAGAAAAGATTTAGAGGAACTAACAGCAGCCTTAATGTACTAAAGAGATTACTGACACAATCCAAGTGTTTGGCAGGAGAATTATAAACAATGCTCATAAATTGGGATAAAATTCCAATAGGAAATAAAGGAAAAATCTGCATTATAGGGTCAGTGAAGCACTGGATCAGAAGATTGTTCAAATAAGTTGTGGAATCTTTATTCTTGGAGATTTTCAAGATCCGTCTGGCCAAAGCACAGAGATCGATGTTGACTGGAGCAGGAGATTACACAAAATTACTACCTGACATCTCTCCTAACCTGTGATTCTCATGTGGTCCAAAATCCACTGCTGTAGAGGCCAGACCTCGGTGCTGAAAGATCTCTCTAAATAGTGAAGCCCTTAAATCCCACATCCTGCATACCACAGTGCAAGAACAGCCAGGCTGCCCGTGCAGTGCCTGCTGGTGCATGAACAGTGTCTAAGGCAGGCTCATTAGCTGCTGCAGCAAAGCCAGCTCTTCACGGGCAACGTTCTCACAGCAACACACCTACATTTCTTGGCTACTGATCCACTGCGCTTATTTTCCCAAGATTTCTTATTTGCAGTGATATGTATCTGCAGTTATAGCATTTGCAGCTTGCTTTGGAAACAGCTCTGTCTTCGTTCAGGTGCCTGGCTAGAGCAATCTCCCCACGCTGTCTGTCAGTGCAAGACAGAAGACATGTGCTCCTGGCTCCAGCTGGTGGCCTGACAGGGAGCATTGCCAAACTCTCATGGCATTAGTAGGTGCTGAGGTGTATCCTGGCTCTCTGTGACTTGGTCAAAGAGCTGTAGCAGGCAGTGTCACAGTGTAGCATGTGTTTGCAGTGTATTTCAAGTGATAAGAGGGATTGCCTAGATGCTGAAAAGCAAATTCTCTTACACAGTAATATGTCCATCAGTCTTCCAACCTGTACTAAATGGAAAATTTCAGAACCTTATTCCGTGAAGACGAAAGGAGATAGATGTGCCAGTTGTTGAAGGATAACATTAGACTTGAAAGATGATTTTACAAGTAACATTAGAAGCCCTGCCATCCATGTGGCTTTGGTGACAATTAAATTGATGGACTCAGCTAGGTTTTTATGTGACAACAATAATAATATTGCATTACATTTATAAACTATGCTCCACTTCAGGTTCTCTAAACCAATTTGCAAGCAATTACTTTAAAATACTGCTGTGTGTATTGCTACCCATGTATTATAAGATGGGAAAGAAATCAGAGAAAGTGTCAAAATGCCTAGAGGTGTACAGCAAGTCTTGATCTAACTAGAAGTTGCATCCAAATCCCCTGAGTGCTAGTGCTCTCTTTTCATGAAAAGATTACATGTCTTTTCATGCCTCTGCTTTTTTCTTACAGATATTTTGTTTCTCTAAAGGCTTTTGCCTCTGTACAGTCATCTTTCTACTTAAATAATTCTCTCCCTTCAGTACTTTCGTATGTATGAATGTTATTCATATGATGTGGAAAAAAACTGTGGGATATTTAATGAGTCTATACCAGGTAAAATTAATTGCCAAATTCTGCTTTCAGGGAAGTCAGTGGAAGTTTGAACATGGCATCAAATGAGACAGGCCCAATATTATAAACTACAGGAAGTATAACATGGAGGAGAGACAGTGGGTTTTTTTTTTGGTATAGAGGATAATCAAACTTTTTATAAGGATATGCAATGATAGGAAAAGAGGAAATGGCTTTAATCTGAAAGAGTGTAGGTTTAGATTAGATATTTAGAATAAAATCTTTGCTGCGAGGGTGGTGGGGCACTGGAGTAGGTTGTCCAGAGAAGTTGTGGATATCCCATCCCTGGAGTTGTTGGATCTGGTTGGATGGGGCTTTGAGCAAGCTGATGTAGTGAAAGCTGTCCCTGCCCATGGCTGGTGTGTTAGAACTGAATGATCTTTAAGGTCCCTTCCAACCCAAACCACCCTATGAATCCATGATAAGGATCATGTATCCAGGTGAGTGAATAGACCGAATGTGTCCTCTGTCCAATGCTTTAAGACAAGTACCAGAAAGCAAGATGAAATTAATTATATAAATGCTCTGGCAGCTGCCTTTGGCAGTTAAAACATTTTTTTTTAAATTAAATGCTTCCCAGATCCTAGAGACACGCATGAACAAGCCCCTAGAACTCAGATATTTACTCAACTGCAAATCACAACCAGACGTGTTAGTGTCTCGTCTTCCTAATGAACTGATCCAAGAATCCCAACTCTGATGCCCCAAACCTTGGGGAAATAGGGGTTCACACCCAGATACAGGCAGAGTAATTCAAAACCCAATAGCACCACAAATCTCTAAGAAATGTTTTGGGCAAGTGTACCTTTATAAGAGTACTTCTCTTAGAAAAAACTTACAATCTAAGGTCTGTCTAAACTCAAAGGCTATTTCTTTTACAAGCCATTACTACCATTCAGGAGAAAACTAAAAAAGAGGTTGAAGGTGACCTGTATCTTCAGACAGCTCCCTAATAACCACTAGCTGTAGGATTTCTGAGATGAAGGTTGCATTCAAGCATTCAAACAGCTGAAAAGGTATCATCGGGTCAATGCACAAGATGTTTGTATGGAGCAGATTGGTCAAAGCAATTTAAAAGTGTATTCAGATTCATCCCCACCTCCCTCCAGCTCATCCTGGGCAAGCGGAATTTCATTTTGATTTGAGTAAAAAAGTGGAAATTTTCATCTTTGCTACAAAAATGGTAGAGCTTGTTGTATTTAATGATATGACTGTGTCTGCATACAAATCAAAATGCAGCTTTCAGAGGAGCTCCTCGGCATAGCGTGAGTAGGGTGAGAAATGTGTCAGTGAGAGTGTGGGCTCCGTTCAGACTCTGTTTGAGTTTGTAGGAGGAAACAGAAACTTAACTGACAATAAAATTTTCCAAAGGGCTCATTTACCTAAATGAAACTATTACAGTCATAAACAAGTCTCACCTGGAGGTGATGTGCTGTGCTATGCTGAGCTGAGTCAGTGAAAAACCTTAATGGAGAGCTGGACCAGAGCTGGGTGATGGGTACAGTGCAGTACTACCAAGGAGCCTGCTCTGACACCAGGTCACCATGGGACTTCTGGCCTGGGATTTCAGTGCCTGTGTCAACATCCTCATCTATTTGATTAGGACAGTATTTTCCTTTCTTAATGTGGCCATCAAGAGTTAGTGCTTGTAGGATCTATACAGTTCTCAGAAGAACGGCTACTGCACTTTCTAATATGTTTTATAAAGGAAATCATGACATCCATAAAGTAGATGACTGCCCTCAATGTTTTGTTTTCCTTTCTATCTAGATTTAAGGCTATTTTTTTCTTAAATCACAGTTACATGCTTCTATTTCTCTAGCTGATAGAGCATCAGACAAACAACTCTCAATGCAAAGGTTTTTTCTAATTCCTCCTGAGCATAAAATATTCTTAGCTAAAAGGCCATTTTCTTCTTCCACAAACAGCAAGTCAAAATAATATACCTACACATGCAGCAAGATTTTGGCCTATGATTTCTCTGCCAACATTTTGGAATTCTGCACACATATAAAAGATCCTTATTTCCTAAACCAAACTTACTAGCGAAAATAGTCTTTAAAATGGAGTAATAATACTCCCTTAAAAAAGGTGAAAAGTACAGGTGCTGTTTTTTTGACTTAAGCTCCACTGGAAGATCTGTTTGAGTCATAATGGTGACTGGTTTTAGTAGTGAAGGACAACACAGATAATTTTTCCCCCCTGTGTGAAGGAAGAAGCACTTGGCTGCATCCCAGGGATTATGGGAGAAGAACTGAGCAGCAGAGTGTATTGGAAGGACACATTCCATGGGTACCACTAAAATGACTCAAACTGTAACTAAGGATCCCAGCAGTTTCAAAATACAGGTGCATGTGCACTTGGGAATGAGAGGAGGATCAAATTACAAACTGAGTCACTCAACAAGCTTGTTTTACCCTTCCAGTTATGCAAGCCAGTTTGTGACTCGGCAGCTATACAAGCCTGTTCTCCAGTGACAAGACAAAGCAGTTCTGCAGCTGTCACTCAGAGCAGCTCTTTTCACACTGATAGATTCAGCAGTCAGGCACGGTATGGAAAAGATTGTGGAGCCTTTATTACCTATATGAGATAGAATAAACATATTTTATAAGAGAATAATCTGCAGCTCATCTTTACACAAGGAACTCATTGAATAGGGGAGCAGTCATGGGATTACACTGACCAATGTTCATGGTCCTTTAACGTAAAGAGATTCAATTTTTTTTCTGATAGTGTTTTCTGATGTGTATTCATCCTTTACCAACAAAAATCACCTAACAACTTGCTGTAATTGCAAATGAAGTTGAGAATTAATTTTTAAAATTATATTTGAATTTTCTTTCAAGGTTTGCAAATAATTTCCTACATGTTTGAGTGTGACAAGGTGTCATGACAGCTACAGGCAGTCACAGATTCATGTGTACATTGGTTTGGGAATCTCTGCCCTAACCTGTTCCTTGAATGCTGACTTTTTGCTGGCACCAACAATAAGCTTTCCTTACCCTTTTAAAGTGCCAAGTGTGTGAACAACTGCTGCCAATGGTCTTAGCCTAACGTAAGGCTTAAGTTCTTAAATCTACTGGCAGAAGCATTTGGAGCTTAAAGTGAAGAACCCACTGGATAGACTGCACTTTTCTTTTTCCCCCTGTTAAAAATATATCCCATTAAACCAGTTCAAAACCAGGTGTCTTTATGCCCAGAGGTGAATATCACAAATAGTCACTATCATTGATGTAACAATAGCACCACGAGGCTGTGAACAAGGCCCCACTGGATGAGTACAAACACTGTAGGAGAACACCATAGCGAAGAGGAGGAGCTTGTTGTTAAGTTACAAATGGCTGAATGCAAAGGAGAAAAGGGAATGGACAGTTATGGTTTTCAAATGTTTGCATTTCATACTGAAGGCTTTTCCACAAATGGGCTGCAATACACAGCTGTATGTGAATACCAAATCATCTGTGCTTCACTACAGCTATTCCGAGAGAGGCATCAGCTGTTGTCAACATGATCTACGCACATCCTGTTGGGGATCTACATTACAACCCCCGTTTGCACAGTGCTTTTCTTAAAGCCTCTTTCCCTGCAAACAAGTACGTGAACATTTCGGTTCTAATCTTCTAAAATTAAGTACCTTCAAACATCATAAGAATAAATACTTTCAAACATTTATGGAGAAGAGCAAATACAAAGTGAAATACAGAAGCTGAAAATGCAAAAAGGAAATAAAAAAAGAGAGCAAACAATACATGCTACTTAAAAACAGCAGCAAAAGAAATCACATCTTTGAAAGCTTATTTTAAAATGTACAGGTTTGGGTGATTTTTTGCCAAGTAGTTTCTGGTTTTTCTTGGTTTCAAGGTTTCTTAGTCTGCATGGTGCTGAGGAGGTGGGAAGAAATATTACAGTCTAAAGAGATAACATCTTTTTGCTGTGCTCCTTGTATGTATGTACTCCTTGAATGTTTGTTTTCCAGAATCAGCAATTCTCTTTCAAGCTCTCAAATCACATTCCAAATTGTATAGATGGGGGATGGTTATCAACATACATTACTAACATTGCCCAATCCTGTCTATAAATACCTTGTTTCCAGTGGCTTATTCCTTGCCAAGTCTCTGCACTCTGGAGTTATTTTTTATTTTGAAAATCTTGCCACTTAAGCAGACATTCCCAACAATGAAACCAGCAATCAAAAAGACATTTGTTATGAGTTACTAAGAGCTGTGATTTGAACATATTAATTTGTCTGCAGTGCTTGGTGTTGTAAAAGAAATTATATTCTATTTGCCTTAAAAGCAATAAACAGCAATACTTTGATAAAGCTGAAGGTGACATATGTTGCATCATCTTATTAGTGAGAGCTTTACTTTCACAGTAAATGCAAAAGGCTTATGTAAATTTCTTATTTCAAGTGAGGATGTTCCCAACTCAAGCTGAGAAACAACTGATTTATAGAGCAGCATTTCAGTACCTAAAGGGGACTTACAAGAAGGCTGGAGAGGGACTTTTTAGCAGGATGTGTAGTGATAGGACAAGGAGAAAAGGCCCCAAACTGAAGGAGGGTAGACTTAAACTTGATTCTATGATTCTGTGCTGAACTGGTGGTGACTGGTGTGCCATTTCCTAGAGACGTGAAAGGGACAGTTACCTTCCAGCTGCAGTGATATTAATATCCTAAATATCTATTGCTGCCCCCTGTCTCCTTTGTTGTTTGTCCCAGGAGCAATCCACTGTCTCAAATTTCCCAAAATGAATTAGTACAACACATACCAAATAGGCAAGCTGATGACTCACAGATACTAATGGCTCCATGCTTCTCCTGCTCTTATTTCTTACTTTTATGAACTGACTTGCTGTGCAGTAACAGATGAGCTGCCCTTGTGCACAATACAGATGATGGACTTTTTTGTCTAGATAAGGGTGATGACACCAATGTCCTCTGTGCTTACTGCAGAGAAGGAAGTGAAATGATGAATACTTGTGCACAATGTGTGATGGGGAAAGCTGGAGGGATAAAAGGCTGGCTACAAATAGACTTCTCTGTACAGAACACTTTTAAGTACTGTTCTGAAGAAACCAGTATTTTAAAAACATGGCAATTATGTGGCACATAAAAAAAGAAACAGCTGCATCAAGCATCTTCAAGTCAGACTTAAAAAAAGGAGTCACTTCCTCTGTTCTCACCCTTTCTTGCACACAGAGAGCATACAGTGATATGATACACAGAGCTACTCAATGGCCAAATCAATTTCTTCTAATTAAAATTTGTGTACACCTCTAATATTCAAAATATTGGCCTATTTAAAGATGTACCTTTCATCGCTGCTACTTTTGTATACCTTATTGAACACAATTAATAGCTGTATTAGCTGTGGCAGTTTATCTGGAGTGAATGATGAAAATACACATGAAGAAAATGGGCAAAATACAACTGCTTCTTGGATAATCCTGTAGTCATCCCCTGTAGTTTTGTTGTGTTTATTCTTATTACGTCATTTTGTTTCGAAATACATGGCAAGAACAAACTATTCCCATTACAAAAACATATATGGACACAAGTAATTTCAATTCACCTGGCACACTGTTACTGGCTCTATTTTAAGCATGAAGAGATAACTAATCACATTAGTGGACAGGCTTTTATTTTCCTAATGACGCTTTGGAATAAAGAACTTCTCTCTAAACAGCAAGTGAGATCTGCCTCTATGAGGCCTCCGTTTTGCTCCATCTCCTTCCTCACCACATTCCTCAGATCACAACATGATTTCAGTGTCTCATCTCGCTGTGCTAGTGACCCCTACTGCCTCTCTGCTTTTAGGGTGCCCCTGCACCTTGCCAGGAAATTCTCAGTGGCACCTAAGCCAAGCTGATTCAGTTGTGCTGCGCACCTAAGGCACACAGCTGTTATTCAGACCCCTACAGAAGGCGTAGAGCATCATAGAGACATTCACAAGCAACTGATGGAGTGTGAAGCTGCAAGGCCCAGTCTCTGTGATCCCTAAGCTGCTCCTAGGCAAGACACTGTTAGTGCAGGTCACAGATCTCCTTAGTCTGACAATTCTTCAGCACTGAATTTCCCCAGCTGCAGTCTGATTCAAGACAATATGATCGATTATGTTGATACAGAGCAACATAAAGTGTATGCCTTCAATGGCAGGATACACGTTATTTCCTCTTTCCTGATTTTTTTACTCCACATTCTTCCAATCTATAACTTTGGCAGAGAATCAGCCATACAACCTTAAAACAGCTTGCAGATGTTGGCGTATTTACGCACTATAAAATCAAAGCAGCAACAAAACAAAGTTTCTAATAGTGGAAGAAAGTTTGAAACTTAACCATATTTGCAAGGACTGTGTTTCCTCTGTCCCAGAAGCAGCCCAAAGGCTGCAAGTGGCTGCAGTGTGAAAGCAAATCCTTACCCTACAGCAAAATCATGATTCTGACTATAAGGCAAAGAAAGAAATCAGGGGAGTTTACATAAAACAAGGTAGAAAAAGAGGCTTGCTTGTGAAAAATGTTTTTTAGCAGGATCTTTGAGAAAAACAGCAAAATTGTCTTCCACCTCTTACAGGGCCAAAATAAGGGCTTTCTGAGGCTGATAATGTTAATAGGCTATAACAACATTTAAGAAACTGCATCACAATTCATGTGATAGCATGGAAAATCTGAAAAAAAAAACCACCCCAAAATATGCAATTAGAAAAACATAACTTTTCCAGCCTAAAATTGCTAAATGGTAATGTGACCTCTGCAAATAATGATCCAAGAACCCTGTTTTAGCAAAAGCAACATATTTTTAATGAAATACATACTTTAAAAAAAAGATAAAATCACACACCACAGAGACAATGGGTTTTTATCATTATTTAATTTTCAGCACCATTCTTGCCAGGCTAATGCAATCTCATTTTTTTCCCCCTCACTGTATGTGTAAGATAATTCAATACAGTGAAAAACAGAGGAATTTCTGGGGGAAAAAAAAGCGCCTCCCCATTTTCTCATTTTTATCATTTTTCTGGGTGTTTGTTGGATTTATGTGTTAAGATTGTCACATCCTCTTGCTTGCAGGTTATTTATGTCTTCACACTTCCACCCAAAGAGTCAGTAGGGAATTAAAAAATTTGGTTATATCTTGCACTGGGCAGCCACTGACAGTGTCTTTCTTGGTCCAGCAGCTCCCCCTTTTCTCCACATTTCGAAGGAGCAACGAACCATTCCGTTTTGATGGAAGAATTTTTGCAGGTCCAACCCTGACACCCAGTGGCCTCCGCACTTCCTTGCATCCTCCCGATGTCTCCACCTTTTGAAACTCGGCTTGAAGGGATGTGGTGTTACTCTCCAAACAGATAATTTCAGCACTTAAATCAACACATTAATGTGATTTCCATAAGTAAGCATCCATTATTATACATTCTGATAATGATATTTAATAGTATTCAGTACAAAACCCTTGACATATCCCAAAATGCTACTTTTTCATGAATTCTACTCATGCAAGCATGTTACCACTGAGCATATATGCTCAGTATATATATCTGTATCCCCTTCCCCCACTCATTGAGTATTCCTAAACTTGAAATTAAAATGTCCTAGTGCAGGCATTCCTTTTGTACAAAATGAATCTAACAAGAAAAAGAAGGCCCAATAATAGATTTTATTTTTGCATAGAACAAGAGATGAAGAGAAAGTGAATATAATTGAATATCATTCTTGAAAGCTAGCAGATGGAACTTTTTCTTTTTAGAATGAAATGGAGGTAATTACTTGTAAATAATTGTTGCTTGCCTGTCAGCTGGAAATTTTACTGCCTATTTTTTCTGCCTTGTATTGGTAAGCTTATCTGGCAGTCTCAGAGGTTTCTGGCCAAAGCAAATATAAAGTTTTTGTGTGTTTTCCCAGAGCTCTGGATGCCTGAATGCAGCATTTTTATCTGGGCCACTAATTAACTTGCTGAAAATTTCAGGTTTACACTTCTCATTCAGGTTTGGGGGGATTTTTGTTTGTTTGGGTTTATTTGTTTGTTTTTGGTTGGTTGGGTTTTTATTGCTGTTGTTTCATTGTTTTGGTGGTTGGGATTCTTTGTGGCTTGTTTTGGTTGTGTTTTTAGTTTGGTTTTTTGTTGTGTTTTTGTTTGTTTTTAAATGAGAACTCTTACACCTGTTTAATTTAAAGCAGTTATTACTCTTAGAAACTGCAACTCCTGCAAGAGAAGCTTCTGTGAATCTTTTCTGCTCCAAAGACCGAGTATTTTAATCTCCTGGTTTAGAGTTTCCAAGAGGATAACTTCAAAACAGCTGTGAAAGTAGCCCTATGTGTCACTGTGTTGGCATGGAACATCTATTAAAAGCTAGCATTTTTGCCATCCCACTCTTTAGAAAGATGCCATTTTAAAAGGAAATGAAAGCTCTCCCTTGTAGAGAATATGCCCTTTTTTGTCCATCTGTATGCCAGCATACATAAAAACTCCTAAAGTGTCATGTTTGTTTATTTTTCCTCTCCTGGTCTCTCTGAAAGCAACCACAGAATGCAACTGCGGTCTCCAGCTGTGTAATCTGCTTCCAACTAAGTAAGCCTTGGTAGCAATGACTCAACAAATCCTCATAAAAATAACATTAAAAAAAATTATAGTCCTCATTTAGCTCTTTGCACTGAAGGGTAAGGACACTTCAGAACATTGTTTTTACATTGCTTTACATGGCCTTGGTTTTATAAGACACTCATTTTTAAACAAGGGGCATAGAATCATCTGGGTTTTCACACATTTCTGTGGATTTCTTTTTGACTACAGGGCATTTACAAGGACAGGAAGAAATAGCTCAGTGTCCTATTGAAAAATTTCTGGCAATGTATCTTTCCTATTTTAAAACAAATAATTAAAAACACTGCTAGCATATGAAAGCATGAATAATTTCACGCATTTTAAAATTCACGTTATGTAAGCTCTTGAACGGAGATGGAAAAAACTTCTGTCTTGGTGGATGATAAAACTTATTTTAAGCTTCACTTTGACCAAAAGAAGATAGGCAACACAAGTTATATTTTTCTGTGGGTTTTTTATCTGCTTGTCAGTCTAACATCCAGATAAAATGCAAGCTGCACTGTAAAAAAAGTATCTTTCAACATGAATATTTAATTTTGACTTAAATCCCCTGACCCTGCTCAGCTGCACAGCCTGCCTAGGGAAGAGTAACTCAGAGCTCTCCAACTTACAAAGGAGCAGAGATGGGACGTACAGGACTTTCCTCGGCTGTATGTAGCAGAAGTAACCTCACCCAGCTTCTTATTTTGGGAGGACCTGCAAATGCTGTGCCCTCTTCAGCCTTTCTCTCGGTGGACTTGTGTGAGAGTGACCACAGAAAGTGGTGTATTGCCCTCTCACCAAGAAAAGGACTGACGCAAAAGGGTGTTGGGCTGCTCTTAGCACCTCCTGGATGGTTTTGTGGTAGCTTTTTCCTCCTCCAGAGCCAGGCTTCCCGTGTCGCTTATTTGGGAAGCAAGACAAAGTTGCGGTTTATAAAGAGCCATTGTCAGGGATTAAGCCGTGTCCTGAAGCGTGAGCCTCGGGGCTTTGCTTTCCCCTTTTCTGACACCTCCTGGCAGGGGAGACTTGTTGATGTTATTCCCCATGATCCACGACGTGGGTATTTCGTAGCCAGATTTGACAGTGCACACCCCTTGGATTTCAGGTGAATTGACTGGTATCAAAGCCGTATCTTTGTTTTACAAATTTACGGGAGGCTGGAGGCTTTACATCGCGGCTCATCTGAGCATCTGCCTGAGGCGCAGCCCCGTACCGGTGCTCAGAACACGAAATCTGACCTGGAGCCAGTCCTCAGCCCTCACGTCCATGCTTTAAAATAACCCTGTGTTATTTTAAAGTTACAGATAGCGGCCCAGCCTTGTAACTACCATTTGCCTTACTATGGCTTAGCCAACTGACGTGATCGCACCGGGAGTGATCTATTTTATTTCGACACCAATATTTACTTGTGCCAGAGCCTGCCCCGCCCGGGCGGGGCGGAGAGGAGACTACAACTCCCGGCAGGCCCTTCCCGGCGCGCTCCCGCCGGGCGCTGCGGCAGGAAAGGCGGTGGGAAGCGCTGCTGCGCCCGCCGGAAAAAGTCCCGGCGCCGAGACCCATCCGTGCCGCCCAGGCCCATCCGGTCCCGTCCCGTCCGCGCCGCCCCGG
>VWYE01020919.1:152422-232342 GCA_013398995.1 Alaudala cheleensis | reverse complement strand
TTCTAGCAGTTTCTCACAGAAGCTACTTCTGTGTCCCTCCCCTGCTACCAAAAAAACAAGGCTGTGTCAAATCAATACACAAGGGAGTTAAAGCAGTTTCTCTGTGTTCAAATTAAATCTCATGGTTTTTTAAATTTTTGACTATCATGGCTTTTTCTGGGCACTGCTGGTAAGAGCCTGGCTCTCTACTCATTTCCACCCATCCGCAATTTGTACACATGACTAAGGTCACTCTGAACATTCTCTTCTCCAGACTGAACAGTCCCTGCTCTCTAGCTGTCCTCATGTGAGTGATGCTCCAAAACCACCATAGTTGTAGCCCTTTGCTGGACTAAGTCCAGTAAGCCCATCTCTTTCTTGTACTGGGGAACCCAGAACTAGACCCAGTACTCCAGCTGTGGCCTCACAGTTGTTGTGTTTATAGGGTTCACCACCCCCCACATGCTGACAATGCTTTTCACAGTGTTGCCCAGTAGTCTGTTGGCCACCTTTGCTGTGAGATCTTACTGTCTCACTGTCAGCTTGTTGACTGCCAGGACTGCGCAGCTGTTCCAGCCAGTCAGCCTCTAGCACATACTGGTGCCCTGCCTTATTCCTGCCTAAATGTAGAGCTCTGCATTTCTTCTTGTTTAACTCCACAAGATTTCTCTCAGACAAGTTCTCCAGCCCATCCAGGTACCCTTGAGTGACCATATAACCATCTCATACATCAGCCACTCCTCCCAATTTTGTCTTGGTGATTCATGCACAAAACTGTTACCTGTAATCAAAATTTAGTATTTTGACCTGACATAAATTTACCAAAGGCATCAAAACTTCCTAGATGCCTTTGGACTCAGCATCACAGTCTGGTTGCAGTTATATAGCAGATGAGCCTTTGTAGTTATCTCTGGTGCACACACTTTACCTGCAGCAAAGGCACAATTACATGACAATGTTTTTCTCTCACAGTGAGCTAATTGCATATCCTTAACTTGTAAACTAAAAAGACATTCATTCTGGACCTGCTGAAGTGTTGTTGCTACTTTTACTGCAGTACTTTGAATATATTGTGGCTCCAGGTGTCTGCCAGTGAACATATGAACACATACACAGGTCCACCAGCTGTGATCATCAGATACAGGCCCTATAGGGGTCTTTATAATACATATATTCTAAGGAGATGGACATCCTTAGAACACATCCGTTCCCACCAAAAACAACCAACCAGCATGCAGATTGGGGTGCTTTCCTTGTACGTTCTACAAGTTAGTCAAGAATGATGAGGTTTCTTTGGAAGAAAATACTTTTGGGTCTCATTCTAGAAAAGGTACCACCAAATGCAGAAATACATGGCCTTGCCACTATCAGTAAGGCAAACAGTCTTGTCTTGTTTACAATCATGCAATCAAATCCTGAATCTTCCCTAAATTTTTCATTCCACTCTTTGTTCACCTCTTTACAGTAATGTTTGAAAGTATTAATTTTGCTTTTGATCTGAAAATTCAGAATTTCAAAGAGGTCATGTGGTCTAACTTTAGTAAGGTTTTTGACAGTCTCCCATAACATCTCCACAGAACTGATACAATATAGGTTAGATAATTGCACAGTGAGGCAAACTGAAACCTGTCTGAATGGGCAGACCCAGAAGGTTGCAATCACCAGCACAAGTCCAGGATTCAATACTGGGACCAGTCCTGTTTAGCATTATATCAATGATTGGTGATGGAGCTGAGTGCTTCTTCAGCAAGTTCACAGGCTTGTTCAGTGTCGGAGTTAACTCTTTTGAGATTAACCCCAGCAGTGTAAATCTTTCTTTTCACCTGCCCATGCTTGAAAGAAGGAATTGGAGAACGTCTGGATTGCGGACTTCAGATGTTTATTTTACAAATCTTATCTCTCAGTTCTTTCTGTCCAGCATGAAGTTCACAAGCAGCTGGAAAAATGGTTTCCCCCTCCCACAGGAACAGCCCCTTAATTTTTATACACCTTTTTACGNAACCAGAGAGATACTCTGGTTTCCCACAGTTAGTACGCAGAAGAGAAGGTTACAGGGAGACCTTGTTCCAGCTTTCCAACACTTGAAGTGGCCTACAAGAGAGCTGGAGGGGGTCTTTTTACATGGGCATCCTAGTGCTAAGGCAAGGGGTGATAGCTTTAAACTGAAAACAAGCAGGTTTAGATTAGATAGTGAAGAGAAATTCTTTACTGTGAGGTTTGTGAGGCACTGAAACAGGTTAACCAATGAAGTTGTGTTTGCCCCATCCGTGGATATGTCCAGACTCATGCTGGATGGAGATCTGAGCAACCTGTTTAGTGGAAGGTGACCCTGCCCATGACAGATGTTGTGTTGTGTTGGAACTGGAGGATCTTTACGGTCACATCCAACCCAAACCATTCTATGATTCTGTGATACAAAATATGTCACCAAGACATTTTTGAAAATGCAATCTGCAGTTTCCTTTTGTAGGATTGTTATGTCTTAAAAGGTAATATCACATCCTGAAAAGAATCAGCTTATGCTTTTGAGATGTGGAGCTGTGCACAAATGTGTGTCCCATGACCAGATCCCAATCTGTTTGCACATGATGTAAATCAAGCCACAGCAAAGAGTGGAGGTTGGAATCACTCCTTGAGATTTCAGGATTTTCTGCAAAACTTAAAGTATTAGTAATTTTAATTTGTTGGAATAAATTCCATCTTAGTGAAAAAAGCCTCACTGATTTCCTCAATTAAAGGAACATGCTTCTTCCTTCTCCTTGGAGCTCTAATTAGAGCAGAAAACCCCTTGCCTCTATTTTCAAATTCAAAAGGCAAAATTCTCCCTCTGGTCAAATGGAGAGCTTTGTAAAATGTGGTTTTCATTCACAAACCTGGCTGCTCTGAGTGTAAGAGAGGAGAAGCATTGTTTACATACTCATTTAGTGTACAAGTTGCAATTTGTGGAATTTTTCCACTAACCTGCCTGGAAGCATAACTGTAGCCTAGTAGAAAACTGACATAAGCACTAAGCATGTATTTGTTTTGAAAATTTTGGTTAGCAGGACCTTGCTTTGGGGATGGAATAGTCTAAGTAGTACTCTACCTCAGAGCCAAATTTTAATTGTTCTCTTCTCATAATCATTTTAATGGATTCAGATGTAAACTTATTTACTCTGACCCAAAAGTCTACCCATGATGATTCCGTTTAAAATATAGAACTCTTTTGTCTGTCCATGAGATTTCTATACCTCAAATTAGTTAGTAGCACACAAATGCATCATTCATGTCTAGAAATTGTTTGTATTTTCTGTCTCCTGCTGTAGTGACATGGAAAAACTGAAAATGAAAATCAAAAGCCTAGAGCATTACTCAAGATCATTGCTATGATATCAGAACTACAGCTGTAGTTTATAGCAATGAAAGAGTTAAACTCAGCCCAAATCCACTTTTTTTGAAGTAATGCTCTAAAAGAAGAACTATTAGACAAATACAAAAAATATGTTATTTTTAGGTGCCCTGTAGGGAGAAAGAATTGAGAGGAATCTCTTGTATGTTTCATGGGAGTTTTGAGATCTAAATCAAATAATTTTGGGAGTACTTACAACATATAAAGTATCTTTGAAAGTCTTGGAAATTCACAACTCTAATTTCATTCTGAGAGTTAAAATTCTCTGGAGTTGTGCAGTGTATTTCATCAAGGGTGCATACTGAGCAGATTAGTCCCGTTTAATCACTTTTAGCCTTCTTTTTCATTAAGTGAGATTCACACAGTATGCAACAGCAGGAAATGCTTGCAAATCGTTTTCTGTCAGGATCACAGCAGAACTTAGGTTGAAGACAGCTGTCAGGTTTCCTGAACTTGGGTAGGCCTTATTTCCTGCATCTAAGTTCCTTAGCAGGTAGTGTCAGGAGTTCTGGATCTTAACACAACACCCCCAAACATCCAGGTACTATGAGAATACCATGGGTCTTCTTCCCATCTCTCTTCAATCGGTCCTTCTCAGGTGGGGTTACATGATACTGCCTGCCACACTTGTTTTCAAGCTATAAGCTATGGATCTTGATCTGGAAGTCTTTCTTCTTCAAGGCTAGAATGTGTTCTGTCAAAAAATTCACATCACATATGTGATGAATGACCTTTCTTTGATGATGTTTCCAGAGTTACCCATAAATGCCAGAAATTTTAGCTTTGTGTTAAAAGATGTGACACATAGCAAAGCAGGTCCATGTCTCAGATCTCAATATTAATGACATGATTTTATCAGCTATTCAACATCTGTTTCAAGTTCTACAATAATCTCTCCCTCATTTCTTATCTTTCCTCCCTGACAAAATATTAATAAAGCTTTTTCTTATGTTTCTGACCTTCCCTGCACTTTCAGCCTTCCCAGACAACTTCAAAGAGACATCTGGAACAGATGCATGAGAGTTTCCTACATTGTGAATTTGTGCAGGCTCAGCTATGGGCAACACCAAAATTTCTTAAAGCAATTGATAAGGCATTTGCAGGTACACGTGACATACTTCAGGAACAGTGGAAAAAAAGACAGTATCAATTACCTCTTTCAGGGCAGCTTTATGTGAGCTATAAATACGTCTCCTGAGCTGTGGGTCTGGCAAAACTGTCAAGCTTCCATGACTATAGAAATAAACTCTTGCTTTACTCCAGGGCTTGCTTTGACTACTGCTCCACTGCAGTCTGAAGCATCATGCCTATTCCAAATGCCAAATATACAGTCTTACTTGCACTTGCTACTAATAGTACAAAGGTAATGATTACCCCACAAATCTAACTTATTCTGACAACTGCTTGAGAGAGAAAATATCCCGGTGAATTACCAAGGCCGTGTGACTTTTCCCCTTTGCAGAGTCTGCTATTTTCCCTGCATAAAGAGGATATTAGATTGTGACTGATGAATGGATGTGTTGACTAGGTTATTTGTCCTTTTCAGTTATTCAAAACAGTGTGAGTTTCCGACTTTGGATATGTATCTGGAAGGATACTAGTTTGTTTTATCACAGTGCCAAAGGATTTGGAGAATGGAAACAAAATATATAAAATGGGATACAAAACAGCTAGAATGCAATGAGAAAAGAATTTTAATTAATCAGAGAGTTCTTATTTCTTATGTTCATTTTTGAAAATCAGAACAATTCAGATTTTAAACAACCACCTATTTATTTATTTTGCCCCCTATATTTGTAATTTAAGTTGGAATATACTAAGACTGTGGTGATGCCCAGGAATTGACCTGCTAGCTCAATTTTATTTATTTATGCATATATGCATGTGCATATGTATGCACATATATTTACAGTACTGTAAAGGAGTACAGATAAGGAAATGGCAGGAGGACAAATCTGGGTTTTTTCCTATAGTGCAGGGCATCCAAATCCATTTTTCTCTGGTATCATCATTCCTGGGATGGCAGCTGCCTCAGCAGTTTCTATTTCTACAAGTCCAAGCATAGCTATTGGGAGATGCTCCATTAATGAGGAATCTATAACAGGCCCTGTGCATCACCAGCACAGTCCTTGGGAAATTACTGGTCTAGCTTAACATACTCATGGACTGGCTTCTGAAGTACATGCATGTTCTTTGTATGCTTTGCTGTTTCTTAAGCCCAAAAGAACTACCAAGAAAATCAGATCCATTGTATAGTATTAGTAAAGTAGTTATCTGGGCTCAGACAGGAGACTCTCCTCTTCCCTCTGTATCATTAATTGTGTGAAGGTCAGAAAACATTACAGTACTATTAATGAGTTCTGCCTTCAACTGTACTGAGAGGTACTAGAAGTTTTGTCCCTGCTGTCCGTGTGCAGTCATTGAGGCAGGCAGGATGGCACAGTCATGGGTTATTAAAGGACAAGACTTTGTGCCCATCTTCTTCAGATTACTTCTGTCATATTCATCTACTCTTTTCCCATCAATATCAATTGACCTTATACAACTGAGACAGCCCCTACATTATTTACAGTTTTAAATTACAGAAATAAAACTTCGAAGTGCACTTCTGGTTAATGGAGCATGACTACCACCAGCTCTCAAGGGCAAAGAGCTCCAACACAATGGCCATTTTGTGGCACCAGCTGTTACTGCCTCCTGTCCTAGCCATACCACAGTGGGCACTGCTAATGGCACCACTGTGGATGGGTCTAAAGTCAAGTTGGTGTCTTCTGCTGTTCACCTGTGGAGCTCAGGACATGAACAACTGTTTCACTAGATAAACCAGATTTCATTCACCTTTTTCACTCCATTTCCCTGTGAGTAAATATCACAATTGGTTAAAAAATGCAGTCATGTTAAAGGGCTTTTTTTAATAGCTAGGAAGTTAAACCTTGTCTACCTATGCATTTTGCCACCAATAATTTCGAGGGAATTCAAATACTTTCAATACTACAGATATTCTATATTCACTCCATACATGTATCACCAGCAGCAGTGCAGGGGCTATATTTCTGCTGCATCCTTGAACTGAGTCTGATTTCTGTAATGAATCTTGTTAGCCTGTCCCTCTTGGCAGATATATGTGTCATCTTCCTTCCTTTTAAGTTTTTCTTATATTCCAACCAAGGAGCATCATCTCTCATGAAAAGGCATTAACTTCAGATTATATAACCTCTAAAAGCTTTCAAGAGAAAAAATTTAAATGTTTCTAAAAGTGATGAATAGAAGGCAGTACTAATACTCTCTTTCTCTGCATGTCTCCAATAAGCTCTGTAGAGAAAGATCATAGTACAGTGATTGTGCTAGCTGCCAAGAAGAAAGCAGAACAGTCCCTTTGCAAACTGATATCCAGAGTCAGAATTTTTTCTTTAAATCTTATCTGAAATTCCCTCTGTTTTATATGATTTAACCCTTTCATTGCTATAAACTGTTCATCTTCCATTCCACCCTATCTGGTGTTTATTTAGCAAGGTTCATTACAAATACTTTTTCAACCCCATCCTAATGATCCTAGACATCTCTCAGTGTTGGACTGTTGTAACTATTGTTGCATTCCACACTTCAGTCTGTTGGGTTTTTTTCCAAATAATCTTTTCTCAATACCTCTCCAAAGTTAAAAGACCAATATTTGACATTCTAATCCATGTCTCATTAGATCATGCAATTAAAAACTGAGAATTTTCTGACTTGAATTTTTGCTGATATTTACATAGCACGAACAGATACTTAGGCATTACCTGCATGCATCTATCTCTCTTTCCGACTCTCACCCCAACTCTGTCATGGGCTAGTTTTTTTTCATTTCATTTGTTCTTCTGTTGCATTTACACAATGTACTAGTGGGATAACAAATATTTGTTCCAAAGAAGAGCAATTAATTAAATTTTTATCAAGTCTATTGAAAAGGTAATAGCTACAAACTGCCATAGAAATCTTTTCCTTTACATTGTTACAGTAAGTCACAATGACATTTGAAAAGACAGGATAACTGGTATTATAGAAGAACTGACAGAATAGGAATGTAAGACTTCTAATAAAAACAGCAAAGACAGTAGATCATGAAAAATCTCATTTGAGAGACTGCATATCACTGTGTGTTCAGAGCTTCCATTTGCCATAGCTTTTTCATTATTTGATCTTCTCAGCCAACATCTGACTTGGAACTGTCTTCCTACTGAGACCTAGCTAAAGAGGTCATTCAGTTAGCTGGGGAAAGTCTAGTTGCAAATGATCCTTGCAAGCCCTATGACACATTAAACACGAGGAAAAAATAAAACTGTGAGATGCATATCAAGTGAAAGGTGTTTGAGAATGATCTACAGGCAATAATAATCTGAGTCCTTTGTCTCAGATGAGCAGTGGACTCATACATAACGTCATGCTGTCTGAAGTCCTTCATGTGGGAGGTATTTCAGTAGACAGTTGTGTATTACTTATTCTGTCACAAGGAACGTGGTATTGCATTTCCCAGAGAGTTCCACAGAGCATCAGGAAAAAAAAAAAAGATTCACTATTCAGCTTTTGAAGAAGCAACACAATTGCTGTTGACCATAGTTTGGAAACTGAAATTTCAGGGAGAATATGAAGAAAATGACCATTCAGGAGATAATTGACAGTCAGGGCAAACTTGTGCTACAAAATCATGCAAATAAAAGGCCAAAAAGGGAGAGAAAGGGCTCAGAGTCTGAAATGGGAAGAGGGAATAGATGACTCAAAAATGTCTTTAGTAAAGCATAGGCTTTGAATTCACCACAGGGATTCCCTCATTGCACTTATTTTCTGAATTGTATACAGAAGGATTTTCCCTTCAAAAAGTGAGCATAGATGAAAGACGAAAGGAATTACTGGGCCAAGAACTAAAGCACAGAGGACAACTGTCTTTGGAATCCTTTCTTTGCAGAAGCCCCGAGAAAAACATTCTTCTGAATTTATGTTTGAACTGTCCCAAGTTTATAGAACAACAGAAAGGACCTTTCCCAGGAGTGTAAAGGAAATTTTCTTGTTTGTGTCTATAACCCAACTATTAAATAGTGACAAAATTTACATGGAAATATGAGGAAATCTTGTCTTACCTGTGTGAGATGCCTACCCTTTCTAGCAATACCTGATTAGAATTGGTATAGCTTGTGGAACAAGAATGCAAATTTGGATTCTCTTAGATACATGGAGGAATAAGAAAATAAGCAATAAGCTTGCTCAGTATTGGAGCTAGAATTTGGTGTTCGCTTGTGAGGTAAAAAGCATGTCTGTTCTCTGAAGGTACAGGCCAAATATTGTGTTAGCCTTGGTAGTGTTTCCCTTTACAAATAAAAGTATGGCAACTAGTTCAAAACTTCCATTTTCATCTAAGAAAGATTGTTCTTATGGTCTGACACCAGCTCTGTGATGACCAATGGATTAAATGAGAACTCTCAGTACTAAGTAAGTGGCATTTCAAAATCACTTTGGAACAGAGACATCATACCACAGTCAGATGCAGATGAAATCTTGATACTGTTCATGTGTTAAATTAGAAACAATCCCACTTCCATCTTTTAAAGCCAAGAAATTTCATTCATTTCAGGCAGCCATTTATAAAAGCCAGAGTGTCAGCACTGTTTGGGGTTTTTTTTTCCCTAGTATTTTTTAAAGAAAAAAATAATAACTTTTTGCAGCAATACATAACATAATTCACCCCAGCAATAAAATAAGATTACTTCTTTCATATAAGACATTGTAGTCCCCTTAGAAGGATTGCCTGCTTAAATTCTCTATATGCATTTTAAGAGCCAGCTATGATTTTCTGTTTTTGTAGGTCTTAAGCAACATTCTGTAAAAATTTTTTGCTCTCCTGGATATTAACCAATCATATAATTTCTGTGATGTAATGACTGAATATTGCAGCCAGAATTGCCAGAATGGATATGAATAAATAAAGTGTGAACACCTGGGAGAAGTTGAGAATTACTTTGTGATTTATCTAGTGACCATAGAAACTTCTCAATTAAATCAATAAGGCTGCTGGCAGTTTGGAGCAATTTCAGAACTGTATTTTGCATTTGGACCAGTATTGTGGTAATAGCTGAGAAGGTCTAAAAGCCATACAGTTCTATTCTTCAGGAACTTGTTTTATTTTTGTTAGAATTATAATTAGATAAGGAATTAGATACCAGAACCCTGAGAGAATTGTGTAGAGTTGATGTGCATCATACTTGAGCTGTTTTTTCATCAGAATTTATTAGCTTCTAAAACTAGTAGAGGAATACACCACGTGGCTGGCAGTAGTGTGAACTTGGAAGGACCTTGAGTCAGTCTCTTCATTTTGGCCCTGGGTCACTTACAGAAAACAACTGTCAGTGCTAGGAGCTGGCTAACTGGCATCAAGAAAACTCCCATCTTGATCCTCAAGTGTAGCTGTGTTGCAAAACTAGTTAAACAGCTTAGCTTTTTATGATTGTACATAGTGATCAATGTCATGCAGATAAAGTGATGATCCTGTC
Organism: Alaudala cheleensis; assembly: GCA_013398995.1. Taxonomy (NCBI): domain Eukaryota; kingdom Metazoa; phylum Chordata; class Aves; order Passeriformes; family Alaudidae; genus Alaudala; species Alaudala cheleensis. Next base: position 222,454 of record VWYE01020919.1, on the reverse strand, counting down.
ATCTTCCAACAAACTTCAGAAGTTTGGGAACAGCTAAGAAGTACTGCCAGAGATGGACTTGATGATAACACTGAAATTTGTAGAGTAACAATAAAAATTCCAGGGGGTCTAGGTATGATTGTTGCTGTTGAACAGAATCAACCTCTGCACCAAATTGTAGCTTCAATCTCTCATAATGCAGTGAAAAAAGTGCCTGAAAGCATAAATCGGAGTGCACAGTTGCATGTATTGCAATCTGTAGAATGGTATGACAAATTCTAAGGATGTAGGTGTTATCTCCTAGGGATCTAAGAAGATGATAAATACTGGCAGTCAGAAGATCCCTGTGATTGTTTTCAGTCCTTCATGGAACCCTTTTCACTCCCAGATCTCACAGGACCACAGCATTGGTCTCACAAGAGCATAGTGAACAACTCTGTCAATACAGTGCTATACCTCAAGTCAAAGCCTTTTGGCCATTTGAACACATGCATTTTTACAGACCTCTAAAGTGAACACATTTTTCAGTGAACACATGTTCAGTGGGTACTAGTAAGGAATTCTAGAACACCATGTTTTATTCAAGTTTAGTTTTGTTTAAATCAGACTATTCCCTTAGGTAGCTTTATCCAGTAGTATTTCAGGGCAGTAGTTTTAAATACGTACAATTAAAAAAAAATTGCTGCAGAGCAGCATTTCACTTTGGTAGGGTTTTGAGGACTTTGTACAAGAAAGAGTAAAAGGGAGAGACTTGATTTCACTGATTGTTTTGAGTTTTATTCTTTTGCAAGTGTATGTGATGCAAAATAGAGAAAATTGGGCAAAAAAAGAGGAGAGACTAAGAGCTTCAAGCTGGAGACTGTAACATAGAAAACATGGAAGGTGAATTGCAGAAGACTAGACAACTGATTCCAAACTTTGACTTCAGTTATTAAAGCCTTAACTCTGCTAAAATTATATGGGCAGAGAGGTAAATAGATTAACAGATTTTAAGATCAGTTTATGTCTTTCATGATGATCTCACTTAAGCCTTTTTGTATCATAGCCACAGAATTGCATTTTATGCTTCAGTGACTACAGCTGAATTAGGAAATATTTTATAGGAAAATTTAAGGGACTAATCAGAAATACTGCAGTTTTGAAATGCCATGGGACAGAGGAGAATCAATCATGCCTATTCAAACCCAATGCAGTAAATTATATTACCGGTTTATCTGTTCAAATATGTTTAAACTATAGGGAAGAGAAAACAAATAAATTAGTTGTAAAACTTCAGTGGTAATCCAAGGTAGATAACGAAACCTAATTACACTGCTTTCATGATCTAATTTTGAATGACGCTGCTTGCTTTCCTTTTGGAGCAGCATATGTGCCATCTTAGTTTGAGATATTAGTGTTCTTCTCAAGTCAGTGTTGTATAGTAGTTTAGTACTACAAACTTTGTAGTTGGTAGCTGTGTTACCACCTTCTTCAATACATCTTCCATTAACTCTTTCAGTTATGTCCAAAAAGACTGTAAAGCCATGCTGGAACTACAAAGATAATCTTAATTTGCAGTTATCTTGAGAAAAAGGCTAGTAGCTATCATTTTTTTAATCAATTGTTCAGTCATGACAGTAGGACACATGTGGATAGAAGTCTATTATATATCATATTTTCTTATGAGTAACAAGCTAACATGAAAAAAAAAAAAAAGGAGCTTAGCAGTACACATCACCCAGTGCAAACCTGTGTCTGTGGCACTTGTACTGAATGCTATTTCAGTCTCTAAATGGAAGTGTCATTCTGAATGCAGATTTCAGGGCAGCTTTCAAAAAAATGCAAACCCCACACCTATCATTCTTAGACCATACTTGTACTTATTCAGCCATGTCTGTCTGAATGTTTTGTGTGGTTTTATGGTCACCAGCAAAGCAACACCAACATGACAATGGAAGGACAGGCTGGATCCTAGCCCAGCTTTCTCACTAACAGGATCATTATCCAGCTTAGAAAGGCAGGGGCAAAGTTTATACTTTATTATACCTCTGTAACTCTACTGAGCGTAACAGTTTGCAAAGGGATTTCCTTTGAAGCCAGAACTATGCCTGTCACAGGAATTTCCTTTCATATTAACTGTAGGATCTTTATACTTGACTACTCCAGGGAAATTACCTTGCATGATTATTAGACTCTTGACTAAGTCAACAAGACTGTCAGGCAAAAAAAAAAACCCAAAAATGAAGGCACAAGTTTTAGAATAAAATTTGAATTATTTTCAGGTTTTATGACCTTTTCATTAAAAGATACGGAATGGTGGCAATACTTCTTTCTCTCTTTTAAAAAAAATTATGTGACTCTTTCCAAGTTAACTTATCAGGTGCAGAAGTTTCAACATTGACCACCTTTGAAAACAGGCCTGTCCACAGAAAGCATGATTTATTACTATTGGTGTGAATTGACACAACCAGGTAACCAAGGGAACCATCAGGCGACAGCTGAAATGCAAAGAGTAGATTTATTTCATTACTTCACCAACAATTCCAGGTGGCAGAAGCACATGGAGACAGAGGCTCCCTTGGCTTAGCTCATCCTAGCAGCTGGCATGGGGGAAATGCCTGCGGCCCGCCTCACTGTAACACAAGGCTTCCTGCCTGTCTGTGAGAGTGTGTTATCTCTCCACAAGAATTCCACGTCTCAAAACAGGCATTGGATGAACCACACTAGGCATAATAAATGGCGTTTTCCCACATTTTTAGCATTCCCAGCTGCAAGGTCACTTTGGTCTAAACTATTCCCTCCTCCCCCCCAAATCTTCCAGTTTTAACCATTTCCTCCCAAAACTATCCATTCTCAGGAGTTATTCCTACCATGATTTCCACAGCTGAGCCCACAGCAGTGGAAAAGTCCTATTTTTTACCTTTTTTTCCCCCAGTTCCCAAGGTGAGAAATAGAAATCATGGCCCAGATTCTGTGTCCATTCTGTTACTCATGCCTCAAGCAATATCCTTACTGCTGGCAGCTTTCTGTAATAGCTGTGGCATTGTTTTTCTCGGAATTAATCCGTATCCTTTTGCCATATGAATAGTTCATTAATTATCCTTATTTGCTCTACAAATGAGATAATCTTTGCATTATGCTTTCTGTATATATGTGTAGTTCTTCTGTACTCAATCTGATGATACACTATGCCATGGAAGACTCCAAGATAATCAGATTATGAAATAACCTTCATTCTCCCCTCTGAGCATTGTTTGCATTTTGAATAACAATTAACAGAACTAGTAAGACATTATATGAGTATTCCAGGCACGAGTTGTCAGTGCTGTTAATATACCTTCTGAAAGAAACATCAACACATGGTTAAACTGTGCTTGCTAAGATCCTTTTTGAGCTCAAAGATCAGTAAGTTACATGTATGTCAGATCTCTTGATTTTTCTTCCTTCACTTTTGAAACTATTTTTTCCCTGCAAAATCACACTTCTCCGAGGCTAAATATCCTCCTGGTGGTTTTGCTTTTGTATGCAAAGGGATCTAACCAGTCTTTGATAAACTGATTCAATAAACATAAAATATAAATGGATCACAAATATATAATAAAGCGATAGCAGTGAATTATTAACTAATGTTGTTATAAACAGACAAGTTTTAGAGTCACAATGCTCATTTTGCCCTGGTTATTGATTTTACACATCCAACTTTTATAAATCTTTTAAACAATTAAGAAATACTTAAGAAGTTTCATCTAATATTGTTGCCAGAAGCTAAGTTGACCTCAGTATAATACCTGTCTCAGCACTTTCTCTGCCTTCATTAGGAAATCTGCCCTCTGTTCTTGACAATGACATGTACAGATGGAGAAATGTGAACCACTCAAACTTTAGAAAAAGCTTTAGTCAAAAATTTAAAAACAGTAAACCTGTTAATGAAGACAAACTGACCAGAAATGATCCTTACTTGGATGCTGTGCCTTTGAGCAACCTGGGGTAACAGACCTGAACAACTCCCTTCACATGGCTTTTAGCTTTAAAGCCAAAATATTACAGATCTGGAAAAAGTGAAGCTATTAATTAAGTGAATAAGGAAATAAATTGTGACAATTTTGTCCTAGAAAAAAAAGGGGGAATGGGAAGGAAAACAGATTTTTGCAAAGAAGCAGAAGCAAATATGCTGGTCAGCTACAGATATTTTTCAGAAGTGCAAATGTCAATTAAATATTTAGAAACATCTTGAATTAGGAGAAATTTCCTGCATAGAAATGAAAGACAGTAATTACTTCTCTCTACAAAAATGACAACATTTTTGTAAGACTCGTTTTTATTGTTTTGTTTCTGTGGCTCTTTTTGCAGGTGTTGCTGCTTTGGATTCCAGCATTTCTGGGAAGATTGGTTTGCGAGCAGTTGTATATTATCTCTGCACTACAGTCATTGCTGTAATATTAGGTAATCTGTGATCCTGTAACTTTTTTAATCATCAGCATTGCCTAATTACAAAGGTACTGCACTGTGTCATTACTAATTTCCCAAGACAGGATGTGGAGATGAGATGGGGAATCATACCAGACAACCTGACATTATCTGTAGTCAGATACAGAGAGAAGCTAGTTCTGCTGTCCATGGTTTGGCTGTGCTCATATCCAATGAAGCAATTCTGCCATATATTTCAGTTCAGGGAAAATTAGGATCTGTCTGCTGAGGTAAAAAGTGACCAGCAGTGAGAAAGCCAAATGAATGTCAAAGGCCAGCTTTGAATACAAAGTGAATTTCCTCAATAGCAAAACTGATAGCTTGTTCCTGATTCTTAGACTGGAAAATATGTAGTGTGTGACACCTGAAAGAATGACAGAAAATACTGGTTCCCTTGTTATCTTGTTTTTTTCCTTAAAGGTTTTCCCCCCATTGCCAGGCTCCAATCCTGCATCTCTGAAATTCACATCTCCTCTTACAGGAAGTTCATTGCTGACAAGCAACATTGACATGTTCCATATTTGCTTAAAGAAACAGCCTCACCCAGCCTTCTCAAATAAGAAACAAAATAAAACAATCTATCTCATGTGTCAGAGAAATTACATAAGAAGGAATATTTTTAAAGACTAACATTAGTATGTATCTAACTATGAAATTGTCCCAGCTCTGGATGAGGTGTTAAAACCAGACAATCTCCCAAGGTCCTTGCTATCCTAAGTTGTTCCATGGTATTGTAACATTACTTGTTTCGTAATGCAGAGCTATGCAAATGCAGTACTGCTTTTATTAATTAGAAATACTTGTTCCTGCCTGGTTGAAGGGTCTTACAAATGCCTCTTTCTCCCTTCAGTGAAATTTAGTAGTTTCATCTGCTTTGGCTTTTTTTGGACTTGTATTAGGGAAAAAAAAAGAAAAAAAATAATATGCATTTGTCTAATAATAACAGTAAAAATGCTTAAAATGAAGAAGCCACTAGAGTAAACTAAAAGCTTGTCATTGATTTCAATATTTAAAAGGTAAAATCTAATATTTCTTTACCTACAATTCTTTATTTCTTACTTTTTCTGAAGCCCTTCTCTTACACAGCTGTATTCCTACCTAACTTGAATAAAACACCCTGTGATTTTGGGGTCACATGACAGTGCACACTTGTATTCATATCTGAAAGTTAGTAACAAGAAGAGCTACATGAAGGAAAATGTAAACAGTAATTAAATATATTTGCTCTGCAAAAATTGCAGCTGATCTGAAGCCCAGCTAAAGTAATTTACCCTCTTGGTGAGTAGTAGTGATGTTGTACAATACCTACAAAAACAATGCTAAAGTTATGAAATCAAGGGGTAAGCCTGAAAGTACCTTCTGTACCAGGAGAACCCACACATTTACGGACATGATGTGCAGACTTTTCTTTTCTGCACATATCAGCAGAAGCACCCAGGGAAAATGTTTATTGACTTGAGCTCATAAAGAGTGTGGCTACACAGGATATGCTGAGGAAGAGTGCGCCAGTGCCTCTGCTTGCACTGTGAGCTCTCTGCTTCTACTTCTGCAGGGATTGTCCTTGTTGTGAGCATTAAACCTGGAGTGACACAAAGAGCAAGTGAGATTCACAGAGTGGGCAGTACCCCAGAAGTCAATACTGTTGATGCCATGCTGGATCTGATCAGGTGAGATTTTAATTTTTAGTTTCCATATCCCCTTTGCAGAAGTCCAAACAAACACAAATAAAATTGTGATATATAATACAATAAAATGCCTTGTGATAATGTTTGGATGAATAAGGGGAGAATAACTTGTATTTCAACAAATTAAGCATTTTAAAATATACTCAAAGCAATTTGTTTAAAAAAATTCTTTTTAGACCATATACTTTGGCTAATAAACCAGTGACAAAAAATCCCTCCTTCGGAGAAATTGACATGCAAGATTTATCTATTATGAGGAAAAGATCCATGAAGGGTCAGTGGATTACTGACTGGCAGTTTTTGTGTCATACAGCATAGACAACCATCTGAAATTGCAGAGCTGTGGTTTTCCTCCTCAAGGCAGCAAGGGTTCCACACTCAAGAATTTTGCTGCAGCAACAGTATCTAAGGCAACCTTATAATGTATCTTTCGCCATTAGCATCATGGACAATGATGAATACTTTAAAGGGATTAGAAGAAGAAAACCCCTAGAAAAGTCTGCAGAAGATATGTGCAGGTTTTCAGAGCTACCATGTTTAAGGAATTTGAAGAAAAATGGCACAGAAAAAGGCTGCATCTCCAATGGAAGCTACATAGTACCTTCAAAAATATTTATGTTGATTTTTTTTTCTTTTGGTGTATTTAGTCTCTGTTCTGGGTCTCTATTCCTGCCCACTATTTTGCTTTTGTAGAATTTTTACTTAATCTGTCATGTAAGAATCAACTGCCACGTATCTAGCAGTTTGGGGGTTTGCTACAGATTATAGCTCAACTTCTTGCAAACAAATTTAAGACTGTAAAAGACCTGAAATTTCTTTTTTTCTTTTAAAGAAATTAGAATTACTTTTCCCAGATATTTATATTCAAAAATACGGATAAAAATTACGGATTTAGGATTCAAATCCAGGCACTCTTGTAGAGATGAAGGGAAAACCCACACTTATACAAACTGATTTTGCTTTTGAATAGATTTTGCTTTAAAAACGTGAAAACTAAAGGCAGGAGTTTGTGAAAGATCTATGGGGGAGGCAAAAGCTTCTGCTTCAGTATATAAAATGCATTTTCTGCACTGGATTGGATATTTACCAAACACCTAATTAATGCTTACTTTTTGCAACTGTTTGAATCTGAAATTGGCATTTGGAAAAGGAGTCACACAACTGTGTTGCACTAAATCTCCTAATTTTTCAGTATGTGAAAATGGTCCTTGACACCAGAATAACACAGGAGAACTTACCAAGATTAATTTCTGAATTCAAAACTATAATAGAGCACACCAAATATCTTATTCTTACAGCACAGCCTTTGTAAGAGATATTTTATTTTTCTCTTCTGCCTATATATGACATATCCTATAAAGATGGTGTGTCCTGTATTCCTTATGCAAGTCAAAGAGATAATGTAGCAGTGAAAAAAAACTGGGTTTAGTAGCTTACCAATAGAAATGTCAAATACTAAAAAATAAGACAAATATTTCAACAAGTACAAGTAGGAAAACAGTCACTGGGACTCTTAATCCCTTAATTTCTTCGAAAAAGGAAATATATCTGCATATCTATATCTGCTGATGCTAAATATACTCCTTTCTGCTAAAAGAAACACAACATGGCTTTAAGGATCAAATTTTATCATTTTGTTTATAGCAAACAACTTTTCCTTAGTGTGCTGTAGTATTGAAATGCTTCTATGCTTGTTAACAGGAATATGTTCCCAGAGAACCTTGTTCAGGCCTGTTTCCAACAGGTAAGTTTGAACATTCCTCTTCACTTCTGTAGTTTTCACTGTTAACCACAAATTATTTTCTTATGCCACAAAAAAGTTGTCAGGCAAGACTTATTTCTGAGAAGTCCAGGAATATCTCCTATGAAAAGATGGGGGTTTGAGGCATCTTGGTTCCATTTCCATTATGATAAACACACTGCCATCAGCTATTAAGACCAAAAAGACACTGTTTAAGAGCTGGATGCAGAAACCAAGCAGTGTGTAAGACAAGATTTTTCCTTTTGGGACAAGAGTTAGAAGAATCATACAATAAGGATATGTTTCCTTATTCTTCTCTGTGTCTCATGATGTCTGTGTAAGTTAGCTCTCACCATGAAGTGTCTCACATCTAATGTCCATTGCCAGACCAAATCCTTTGAAGAAAAAGGCTGATAACTAGTAGTCTATTCAAGACATCTTTCAGGAAAAGTGAGTGTTGCAAGATGAAAGAAGAAACTTCTGTGTATATATTAGACTTATCAGATAACTTTCCCAAGAAATTAATATCAGATATGCTGCTGTGCACAATTCACTTTATAAAACTTCTCCATCTAGTTTTTCTTATCATTACTGGCCACTCAACACTAAGGGGACAGGCAGGCTCTTTTAAGGATCCTGGACAGAATGATGGTGGCACTAAACTGTAGTTACTATTAAAGTCTTATTTTCTTAATGGAATATTATGTTTAGTATAGCACAGAACTTAGAATCAGAATAGCACAGGATTTCTATAAGCAGAATCAGTGTAGTACAATTTTATAACAGCACCATTTAACTTATGTTTTCTAATCACCTGGCGCCACTGCATATTTGGTCAAATCTTAATAGTTGGTTTGCTGTATCAACATACCAACTATCATCTAGGCTTGAAAAACATATAAAAGAATACAGATTGGTCACTCAGTCCTCAAAGGAAGCAGAAAATGATGAGACCTGACCACCAGGTCTCACTGTCCTGCAGCAGTTTTGATCCAAATTACTCATTAGGACTTGTACCTGCTTGATTTTATGGACAGTATACTTGCTGCTGTTACACTTCCCTGTTCTGTGACTGCATCAATCAACACCACTTGTCTGGCTGAGTGCCTGGAACATTTAAGACAAATAAGAGGCGTAGTCAGCCTAGTGCCAGGAATGTGAAAGCTAGTAAGTCTTTTTGGTTTGTCTGCTTGGTGCACAGGACCTTGAAGACCTGGCAATGAGGGGAGAGGAAAATACGTAACCCGTCTGACCACAAAGAATGGCTGTTTGCCTGGCATAATGGCATTAGTTATGCTGACCACGCCACCAGGGGCCTGGTTGCATCAGGTGCATCTGCCCTACAGACCTCTTCTGGCATGGCTGTCAGCAATTCTCTCTACACTGTTTGTTCCAGCAAAAATTCTTGCAATTGTCAGGAGCTCTAGCTCATGTCCTGCAAGACTGCAGTGCATCTATGGGTATCCAAGATCCCCAAGATCTGGGGAGCAGAATTCATAGAATATTATTTGTGAATCTTTTGTTTGATCTACAGCTTCTGAGGCACAGAGCCCTGATGGCTCACATGAATTGGGAAATAAAGTCTTTGTCTATCTTTGTCTATGTTTGCTACTTTCAACTCAGATTGGTTGATTTTTTTTCTTATGTTACCAGGCAAAGGCTATGCTTTTGTTTGTTCTTCAGTTTTTTCATGATTCTAAATAATTTCCTCTATTTTGTTTTTTTTTCTTTTTAACTTTTCCAGTATAAAACCAAACGTGTAAAAGTTAAACCTACAATTGCTGTGGATAAAAATAGCTCCCTATTCCGAGAAGAACCCACTACAACGGCTATGACAGCAAAGGCTTCAGAGGTGTGACCTTCATCCTTTTATTCCTTCATAATATATGAAGTAGGGAGAAAGAATATAGACTAAATTTGGTTTAGTTCATGTGGTTAGTGATGAAGAAATGAATGGAAATAGCACATAGATTTTAGCAAGAGTATAAAAGTTAATAACTAAATGCTTAGAGGTCATTGTGAATATCTTCCAGTAGGTTTAAGAACATTGAGAAGCCCATGGGTAATTGACTAGTCCAAAGATAACAGATGAAGATTGATTACATTTATATGCTTTCTCAATTTTCTGAGAAATTCAACACTCACTGTAGATAGATGTATAGCACCATGAGATGTTTGAGTAGCAATGACTGTAACTGTAAGCGCTAAAGAAGAAAATGAGTTGAAAATAATAATAGATCTTTTTTAATGGAAAACAAAGCAATATAAACCATTTGTTAATTAATAGTTTGTTATTCTGAAAAACAAATGTTAAAAGAAACAAAAGTGAAAAGATTTAACAAGCCCTTCATTACTGGTGTGGAAAGCTTATGAGTGTTACTGGTGTATAAAGTCTAGACTTACTCTGGAGAAGAGGGAGAAATGAATTCAATAGAATGTGAACACAATACTACAAGCAATAGCAAATCGATATACATTTTATTATACTCCTTCCAAATTTCATCTCAAAGTAATAATAACATGGGAAGATGAGCTCTATGAAGAGACATTAATTAAATCCTGAACAAGAATGCAAGTGAAGAATTTCACCCTTTTCTTCATGTGATCATGCTGCACAGAAGAATGTATGAATACCTCTTCAGTAGGATTTTTATGTTACGTGCATACAATTCTCCTATAAATTATGCAATTACACTGATGTCCCTGTTGTTAGGCAGTGGATTTATCTTAAATTCAGATTCAAATCCTTGAGTTGCTCAGAAACAAACACAAGGATTCTACACCTCTGTTTTGCTTTCCAGTGGGTAGTAAATCTTGAGTGTAGGGGAGTAAACCTTGAAAACATGACAGTGGATACTTAGACCTTTCCATACCTCATGTCAGAAGTCTACAGAAAGGACAAGACAAATTAATCCCTGCTGAGGTCTGGTCAGATCCTTGCATGGCTTTAAAATACAGTGTTCAAGTTCAGTTTAGTGTATTCCTGAACTTGCCTACTTGGCACTTTCAGAAAGCCAATAGAGTGGCTAGCCAGTAGAGCTTCATGTCTTTCAAAAAAAAAATCTAAATGTATTTTTGTTTTAGAACTTTAAAAAGTAAATTAATTATTTTCAGATAATATTTTTTTCTCTTGATTCCAATTTATAGAACAAAACCCAAGACTATAAAATCGTGGGAATGTATTCCAATGGCATCAATGCGCTGGGGTTGATTGTCTTTTGTCTTGTTTTTGGAATGGTTATTGGGAAAATGGGAGAGAAAGGACAAGTGCTGTTGGATTTCTTCAACGCGCTGAATGAAGCTACAATGAGAATAGTTCACATAATTATGTGGTAAGTCCAAGGATGTACTGGCATTTTCCAACAACTTCTTTAAGTGGATTTTGTCATTGAAGAGGTAGGAGGCAACTCAGACTTCATGTTTGCTTTTGCACAGTGCTTTACAGAAAGCTACTTTCAAAGAAATATGGGTAAAAATTTTCTTTTCTGCAGAATTTGATTCTTTTGAGGACACTGGAGACAGGACTTCTACTTAATATATACTAAAGAAACAGTCCTATTGGTTCCCAAGAAACCTGAGTTTTTTAGACATTCTAACTAGATGTTTGTAAAAAACTAGTACAGTAGTCATTTGAGGACTCTTTTGAGGATAAGCATTACCACCCATGTGCCCTTCTGAGTCTTGAACATTATTCCCTGACAGACATTATGTTCACAGGATGGCTGACCTTGGATTTAAGTTCCTTTAGAAATCTGAATTAATATGCAAGCTGCAGCACAGAGCAAAATTCTAAACAGTATGCAAAATACAACTTAGCATCATTTACCTCCTGCTAATGCATTTTCTGAGACCACATTCCCATAATATTCTCAGACAAGGAAAATAAATTTAAAATAGAGAAACTCATCTGATAATGTTTGATTGGACTTCACAGCTATTCATAGAATTTTGTCTGTGCAAATCACAATTACAGAACAGGACTATAAATACATGCAGTTCTTTCCAGAGTTTGATCCTACATGTGGAGTGCCTTGTGCCACTTAATACAATACTCTGCTCATATGCACGTTTCATATCAGTATCTTGTCAGATCTGACCCTTCTTTTTCTTACATCCCAGTACACTGAGATGTCTGTAAAACAGCAAATTGTCCAGGGTTTAGTTGCACACTTTTTGCTTTCTTAAAGAAAGGTAAATTAATTTCTGCAACTGGTCCTGTGCTAAGCAGCTAGTTTAGTCCCAGGCTAAGTTAAAGCTCTGTGAGATTGGCTGCCTCACTCTGCAAAAAATTACCAACAACAAGACTCCAGACTTAGCACATGCCATACAGGAATTTACTTTTAAATTAATTATCCATTTCTCTTGCATGTACCATAAACTGTGGCTACAGGCTCCCCGAGTTTCTACAGATGTGGGAGCTGTTGTTTGAAACAAGGCAGAGATTTGTGCTGAAAGTAGGAAGAATTAGTTCTGTTTTCATCAAGTTCAGTGCTTAGAGGAACTAGGTATCCCTGCTTTCTACAGGAATACGATATGATTTTGTTTATGAGATAGCATTTATACATTTTATAAATTTATAATTTCTATTTTTAAATTAATACATTGTATATATTTACAAATTTACAGATTAATTTATACTGCTCAAAGCTCTAAAGTAGTAACTTGTCTCTGTGACAGCTGCTCTTTGGAGTTCCTGGAACCAAAAAAAATGCAGTGGAGCTGGTGCTAACATAATTCCTGATATTTCCCTTGAATTTTCTGTGGGCATTAGCCTATGCAGCTGTTCAGATTCATAAGGCATGGCCTTGTGCAGGTATACTTTGCTCTGTGCAAGTGACACAGATATAGATAGCCCCCAGTGCTGCAGGCAGCTCCTATAACTATAGGAGACCTTTCCCATGTCTGTGTGATTACAGACTAGACAGTGGTCTCAACACTGTGAACTTCCACCCCGAGAGGAGCCTGTGGCTATATCTAAACATTTGCACTAACAGGGTATATGCCCATGCCCCTTCCCAACTTCTGGGTATTCCGTGTCTTCTGTGACACCAAGGTATACAATCCTAGCTGGATTAGATATAGAGTTACATTTACTTTTATTTTCCAGTCTTTTTTCTTCACCTCTGTTGTAACCTTGCTGTAAATGAATGAAGTCCAATGTATAACATAAGAAAAAAAATCTGTTGTTGTGAAATAGGATATCTTAAAAAATGACTGTGGGAGAGAAAATATTTCACGGTGAGCATGCAGTATGTCTGAGAATGCATTTTTGATAGCTTTATTTTTGCTTTCTAGGTATATGCCAGTTGGTATCCTTTTTTTAATTGCTGGGAAGATAATAGAAGTTGAGGACTGGGAAATCTTTCGTAAATTGGGTCTTTATATGGCTACAGTAATAAGTGGGTATGTCATTTCGTAATAATGGAATTGTATGTATGCAGTTTTGGAGCTCAGTTGATTACCACTCAATTATCCACCACATCCAGTCTTCTAGGTCAGAGACAAAAATTCTCATCTGTGAAAATTATGTGAGGATGGTTTGAATCCACGTTTTGCTGGATGCGTGTTATGTTTTAAAAAGTCACTGCCTTGCATTAAAAAAAAAAACCAAAACCCAAATGCAAATTTTTTTCTTGTATTCATTGTTTCATCTTCACAACTTGTGTTGAACCAGAAAATACTGTTGTATTAAAGGTGAGGTCATGAATTATGTCTTATTGGGGCTTGCAGCCTATCAAAAATACACGTATATGTGGATTATGGGGAGCCTCTGTGGAATTTTTGGGCCCAAGGTCTAGCAGCACAGACCAAACTTTCCCTGCTGAGTACAGATGCATAGTAAGAGCAGTGCACAATAAAGGATGCCAAAGAGACAGTACCTCCCCAGTACTGAGCAGACAGCTGACATCAAGGGAAGCCCTGAGGATTGCACTGTTGCTAATTTCTCCTTCAAGGATAGAGTAGATGGTGAGGCTGCAGAAAGAGAAGTTGCAATCTGAATAACGTAGCCAGAACTTTTTTCCTTTTATTTTTTTCTTAGCTGTTATCTGTGTAGAAAAGTCTGAGTGGAGGAGGTTACACCTGCACAATGTGTAGCTTTTCAGCAGTGGAACTTTAGAATAACTTAACTGCTCCAAATGATAGGTTATAATTCCAGATTATTATATATCTCTGAAGACTATCCTACAAAGGGCTCTTTTGTCAGATAAATGGATATTACAATCCCAATAAGATAAATGCACTTAAATTTCTATTTCCAATTCAGTGAAGCATAGCCTTCTAGGCAGTCTTGGTCCATTACCTTAGCATCTACTCCTATAATTCCTTCAGTATACTAAGGATTTATATATGATTTCTCTAGAGGCTAGGTCCAAAATTGTTCAAGAGTTTCTTTCCCCACACTTTATGTATTTGCACACTATTCTTCAAATGTCATTCACACACTTTCTGACAGCCAAGCAAAGAGAATGGTAATATATTAGTCTTAAATGCAAACTACTTTATAAATAGTCAAGAAAGATCTCTGGGTTTTTTGCATTAATCTGTGCTAGATAAGCACATTTATTTCAAGGTTGTTGTTTTGTTTTATTCATAAGCCAGTATGTTTGGACTAGCTGTTTGAAAATCTGAGATAAAATTTCTTTCTAAATAAAAATTACTGCTCCAGAAATAGCACTGGCTCATGACTTTTTCAAAGTGTTAGAGATGAGTGCAAGTTATGTTCATCTAATGCATTATGTAGTTTTTTATGAGTATTTTTTTGCACTTGGAAAATAAGTCAGATTTTTACAGGTTTTAAAAGCTGGTATTTACCAAGAGATGGCAAATCAAGATCCTAATATTTTCTATACAAATTATAAATGACACCCCAATCACAAGCTAGATAAAAATCATTGACAGAATGACAATATATCACTTGTTCAGGTTTTTTTTATGTTATTAACTCCAGTTAATTCAGAGGAGGAATATGTTGGATGGATTACTACTGCCTTTTGACTTCAGTTTTACATCAGAAAGCAAGTTTTAGTTTTAGATATGATAGCAAGTTTTATGACTATTTACCTATCAGTTACTGGATACAGGTTACTGTTTGTACTTCGACAAGGCAAGGCTTCCTTAAGATATGCGTGAAGACACAGTGCCTTCTCCAAAGTTCTCTGATTGCCAAGTAAACTGCCATTGTACAGCCTCCTGTTTAGCTGGTAACCATTGGTTTGACAGGAACAACAATTCTAAAGTAGATCCCCAGGTGCCATCAAAAATATTATACTTAGTGAGCATCTTTGCATCCTTGGAGAGAAAAAGTCTCCATTCCTCCAAACATGACACCATTTTCCCTCATGGGTGCTCAGGTAGACCTCTGCAGCATTTCTGCCTCCTGCAGAGTAGGCACCCATGAGTACTGCTCCAGGTGTTGTGGGAAAGGGCTAACAGCAGCACGTTCTCTGCAAAACTGACCATCAGGGAGAGCATGTTGTAATCAGATCATAGAAGCAGGTATGCACATGTACACAGGCTATAGGCTGCAGGGAAAAGCTGCTTGTTCTACATTTTTCAGCCTGCAAGAATATCCTTTTCTCTTACTTCTCAGGAAAAAGGAGAAATGTTTTTCTTTCTTAGGGTTTCTTAAAAACTGCTGTTCCCACCATCATTTTGGTTTTTACTCTTACATGTTTGGCCCTGTGTGTTTGCAGCATATTCTGTTCACTGCTGTCTTCTGTAACTGCTTGTCATCCTCTCTTTAAGCTTGAACCTGAAAATAACAGGTTATCTTAAATATTTCTGGTATTCCTTATCAAGATAATTGTCTTATCCTCTTTTTTCTTTCCTTTAACTTTCCTAACCAGCTCACCTTCTTCCCAGCTTAATAATTCATGACCTTTCATAGCCTCAGCCGTACCAGTACTCATCCACCATTTGTCTGCAGCTCATCTCAGTCTCTACGTCTCATTCGGGTCACCATGAAGGAACAGACTTCCCTATGTCTTTGGTGCAATTTGCCACTAAGTAGCTTAAGTCTCTCAGGATTAATGGTTGCAGAGTCAGGATGAGGACACATTAGAAGTTACAGCAGAGGAAACTCAAAGTGGAAGCATAATTTAAGTGCCAAAGGAACTCAGGCTGAAGTGGGGAGGGAAAAAACAAAAAGCTGCAACAAGTAGACTCTCCTTGCCTATCCCTTTGTCTTTTCTGAAGCTACATCCCTGCGAGAGATATTGAGAGATATTCCTATATCGAATGAATGGCAGCTTAGGATTCTGAAGGACAAGATTCATCCTCACTGAAAAATGAATGCTATTCAAATTTCTATTTTCAATTACTGACTATGATTTTTGGTATAGAAATTTTTGCTGCTCAATGACAATTGCATTTTAGGAACAAAAATAAATATTACTTCAAATTTGTTTCTGGTAAATCAGTAGCAGCAAAGCACAAAAATATTTTATTTTGAATAATGTCATATTCATGCTGCCACTAGAAAGGTACAGTTCTAAATTTTTCAAATAGCTAAGTCAATATGCTTTTAGACTTAGACATACTTGAAATCATCCTATCATTAACATTTTATTAAGACAGCAAATGGCACCCATACCACTTTTTTTTTTCCTATATGTTCTGGAGAATTCTGTTTGTTCTCAGGCATGTCACAAACCTTGCAATTTATACAATGGTGCCTCATGGTGGTGCATGTATAAATTGCTAGATTTCTTTCTAGAGTTGTTCACAAAATTTTATCAAGACATGTTGCATGCTATTATTTACATTCCACTAAATATGTCATATGGTCCCATACAGAATGAAAACTTTAATGCCTGTTGCTTTTAAAAATACATTTTTTC
The DNA here is from genome assembly GCA_013398995.1 of Alaudala cheleensis. NCBI lineage: Eukaryota > Metazoa > Chordata > Aves > Passeriformes > Alaudidae > Alaudala > Alaudala cheleensis. The sequence goes on along the minus strand of VWYE01020919.1, from coordinate 205,763 downwards.
CAAGGAAACAAATATGTAGGTTTTGTGGATGAGTTTTAATGCTTTTGTGGATTCCTGTACTGTGACTACTGGTTTCTTCATTGTCTACTTTTGGCAGAACAAATTATACCATGATTTATTGCTATTTTTATCAACTGCTTTGAAACCATAAAGCACTATTACAGCACAGGAATATGCACATGAACATTTTGTGAGGACAGAATAAAAATTCCAAGGTCATAGGTGACAACAGTCTTTGTGTTTATGTTTCCAGGCTATGTGATAATTTCTTTTCATGAAAAGCTGATGTTGCTATAATTGCAAGCTTCAAACATAGGTAATAGTCACAGACTCTTCAAATACATTTCATTTCAAACATACTTGCAGCAGTCAGTTTACCTCTTATCTTAGTGCCCACAAGCTCTGCACTCATGTGCATTCGAGATTACTGCACAGTGTTCAAAATTAATGCATAAGGTGAAGGATTTCTTTGTCACTGAGACCTATAGAAATACCCAGACAAATATATCTGAGCTGCAAAATCAAGAGAGCAAACTGATCTTCTGTGATTCAACCCAGTATTTCAGCATCTTACAACATTAAAAATGCTTAGACTACACATAACTTATTTAAACAGCTTGAAATACCTCACCACGGCTTACAGAGTTTTCCCCAGAGCAGGTGTGGATTTTTCTAAAGGTCCATAATTTGAAGTCTGTGCAGGAAGATGTGCATTTCAGCTGTCCCTGACTGGAAAGCATGTTTATCTTTATTTCCAAAACACGTTCTGTAATAAGGGCAGACAAATTGAGTATAATAATTTGATTTGGTTTTCTGATTTGTCTCTGGTTTGCATTGTAAGGATTTGGTAGAAGAGTGAAGTGTTTTAGTGTTATTTCAAATCACCCTCTGCACATAAGTTTTAATATTATGTATTAGTTTAGGCTTCTCATTTTTATCAGTTTAAAATTATTTCAAAGTTAATCCTTCTTCAGCTTAGGAAAGAGAGACAATTCATATATGGTCTCATTCTCCTTTCCAAAAGGAAGTGTAGAACAGCACTAGTCAGCTTTTTATTAACGTGGCATTCTCTCTAAATTTTGCACCTAGGTGTCTCTAAAGTCACCTTTAGGGTTTCATAAATATATTTGAGGACAGAGCTGAGTACCTATTATCACCATCTTTGTAAAGTGAGACAATGAGATGGATCTATTTGCTTAACCAGTTATCTTATTTTGCAGACTTGCAATCCATTCCAGTATAATTCTGCCATTTATCTACTTAGTAATAGTAAGGAAAAATCCTTTTCGGTTTGCCATGGGGATGGCTCAGGCACTTCTGACAGCCCTCATGATCTCTTCCAGGTAAACAAAAGAAACATCTTTTCTGTAATCTACCTAGTAGTAATTACATGGTGTGTGCTCTGATTTTATTGCAACTTTTTAAAAGCCCTGGTATCAACTGGACAATTCTCAGCCGCCTGGATGCTGAAATGCTGTTTTCATCATTATTTCTGTTGTACCCAAAAGGCACTACAGGGTGTGTTGGCCTTAAACCAGTGAGAGTCTGCCTCTCCCAGGAGGAGGCAGTTCTTTGCCATTCAGTTCATTAGCCACAGACTTGACAGCATTTAAGCTGTTGCACTTTTTTTGTGACTACATAAACCATGGCAATTTACCATGTAATTTTGAGAGCAACTAACACTTAGCTATTTCTCTCAATAATTAGAAGGTATAACAAAAGTTGCTTTGCTTTGTCATGGTGCAGCCTTCCTTCCCACCTTAGATCTCCATTTGAATCATAAAGCAGATCATGCTTTAAGCAAAAGGAAACATAAATGGAAATGGTGTGTTGTTGCCTTCACTTACTTTATGTGTTTCTTTACGTACCAGTTCAGCAACTTTGCCTGTCACCTTCCGCTGTGCAGAAGAAAATAACTTGGTTGACAAAAGAATCACAAGGTTTGTTCTTCCAGTTGGAGCTACCATCAACATGGATGGCACAGCTCTTTATGAAGCAGTAGCAGCCATATTTATTGCCCAGCTGAATGACCTGGAACTGGATGTTGGCCAAATAGTTACCATTAGGTAAGACTAAAGCCATCACAAGCATTTTGCGGGAAGTGAGCTTTTGTGTGAATGGTACATTAACTTTGGATATCCCATGGGAAAGTTTAAACTATCATTCACAGCACAAGAAATAACAAACATTCTCACTTCTAGAATGCACTAGCCAGTGCAACCTGATGAGAAGGTAGGATGGGCCAGGATATGCAGCTGGTATACAGCAGAGTTATGAGAATTGCCATTATTCTTCCCTGCAAACACTTGCAAACCTAACTCAGCCTCTACCTTTGATCTGTCCAGTTTGCTTGCTAGACATGTGTTGCCTGTTATTTTGCAGTGTAACCATATCAGTACATCAGAACATGGCTTGTCCTGTAAGCTTGCGTGAATACTGTTCAAGAGGAAAACTGAAACATTTAGGCTTCTTGCAGGGAAATAAAACTATTTGTGCCATAAAACAGAGTTTCTGTGAGTAACATGTATTCTGAATGCCTTTTCTGGGTTTTATTTGGGATTTAGTGTCACAGCTACGGCAGCCAGCATTGGGGCTGCGGGCGTGCCCCAAGCCGGACTTGTCACCATGGTGATCGTGCTGACTGCTGTTGGCCTGCCTGCCGAGGATGTTACTCTGATCATTGCAGTTGACTGGCTTCTGTAAGTTTAAGGCACCTTATATTTAATGATTTTTTTCCTTTTTCTTTATCTTTTTTCTTTGTATAAGTTTTCTTTGTATAAGTTGCCTGTGAGCCTGAGTAAGGAAGCAATAAAATAATTTAGGGCTGTTGCAGAAAATGAACAAAGATTATTCTTATGGCCAGGCTTGCTCAGAGTTGAATGCAGTAATGGCTTTGATTGTGAAAGAAGTCCTACTGCATGAGATGGCAGTGCATAACCTCACATTCAGAGATGCTTTCTGCCTTAAAGTAGTAGTCACTACTTTACAGCACTAATAAATCATGAGCATCATCCTCAAGACAGAAAAATTTGACACTACCAAGAAATGTCTCTAGAGTGTCAGAGATGCCACCACATTATGCTAAACACATACATCATTCATAAAAATCAAATGTAGCCACAAGCTGCAAAGCACATAATATCCATATACTGGCAGTGGAGCACAAGATGAACAAAGCAAAACTGACACTGGATTCCACATGCACACATATAGCAGGCTAAATGTCTGTGCTGCCAGCCTACTGTGCTAGGGCTGTTTTTTACTGAGAGCACTGACCCAGCCCTCCATCAAAAAGCACACATGGAAATTCAGAAAGTGATCCTTTGCCTAATCCAAATATATCAGAGCGCTTCAAAACCTCTCAGTCCTATTCATTTGCTCTTTCTGGAGAGAAGCCTTTTCACCAAAAATCTTTTCTATTCAAGTTACACCAGTGTGTATCTCTGCTACTTTTGCAAAAGCTAAAAGAATCAGAGTGTATTCTGGAGGTCAGAGGGATATCAGTACTCAGTTTTGTCCCATGATCCATAGGGTAACAGGATTCACAAGTTAAGCAGTATAGTTTTAGTTCTTTTGCCTCCTAACCTGTGTGAGCTTTAGTGGGTAGCCCAAGGTCTTTTTCACTTGCAGTTTGCTTGGATGACATTTCACTGATATCAATCCAGTGATCTTAATAATTTCATAATATTGCATGTCTTCTTCCTCAAGATAAATGCCTTACTGTTCTTCCTTCACACTTTCCAATCATTTTCTTGAAGGATCTCTGGCAGCAACCTATGTATTTCACAGATACATTTAATTTATTTGATTATATAACTCAATTTTGCAAATAGAGAGAAATGCCAGTCTCCAGAAAATCAGAGCTGTTGTATGGATCCAAGAATCAATTCACTTTATGTATGAGCATAATTTCTCCAAAGGAACGAGTTCCATCCACAAGTATATTCTCCCAATCAGCTGTCTGCAGCTGGGTCTAATAATCTTGTTTGCTGTGTTCCACAGTCATTTTGTTTTCTCCAGCTCTCTTCTATTCCTAGTGGGCATTTAATGTTTTTTAAGGATAGTGCAGATCAGTACAAACCACTAGCTCAGAGCAGGTATCTAAAGAGTCTAAGAATAGAACAAATGTATATTGGTTCTTTCTCCAAAGTATCTGCCCAACCTCCTGCAAATTACAGCACAGAGAATTCCTGAGTTAGAGGTGATTTTTGTCTTCTTCTTCTATGAATGCCTCATTGCTTTGGGACCCATGTTTCCACAAGTCCTGTGGAGTTGAATTCCACATCCTAATGATGTGTTGTGCCAAGACATAATTAATTTTTTTTGTTTTCATCTACACCCTAATAATTTAATTTGATGCCCTCTACTTATTTTATGGGAGCGAAAGAGAAAGAGAACAATACCCCATTTCTCAGAGCAATCATGACTTTCTCGAGCTGATCTTTACTCCACTTTAAAAGTCCATAGCTTTTGTGGGTTTTAGGCACAGTATTAGTTCATGGAAGGTACCTATTCCACCATGAAACATACAAATAATTCAAGATGTTTTTGCTTCTAATTGAGGCATTTTTCAGGCTAAAATCTGTTTTGCTGTGTAAATTAAATTAAAGATTAATTTAATATACTAGGGATCACTGCTAGTGCATTTTGCACCTCAGGAGATGGAATGCACATTTTGATGCCTCATAGATTATTAACACTTTCATCTTTTGTACTTATTGTCTAAAATGTATAATTTTGCAAAGTAGTTGCTTGTAGTGACTCATTAACAACTCACTAGTTAATTCTGAACTTACCAAGGTTATATTACATAGCCTTGAATAGTACTTCCACATGTTAAATGACAAATGGAAAAATTAATAGAATAGAACTGTTATAACAGATGAGTTTCCAGTGCTGTTGATTTCTTCACTTGTCACACTGATTCTACTAGAATCTTTACTGTTCTCTCTTCCTTTCCCTACCATATATTTTTGTTGCACATGGAAAACTTTTTCAGCACTGGAACTCAGCAGTTGTAGAAGTGTTGCAAAATATTGTGCATGTATCCACCTCAATGTCTCTGCACGGAAAGAGAAACTTGTTCCACAGAGCCTTTGTAGTGCTCTGTAGCTGAAAAGAAAAACAGGGAAGCATGGCCTTCCACTGTCCATACCGTACTTCCATGTCAATTTTCAAACTTTGTTATGTTGCAAGGTTTTGTTGTTCCTCTGCCAAGTAGCAGCAGGTTTTTAAGGCCTACATGTCACATTTCCATCTGGAGAAAAATCTGTAGTGCAGGTGTATCATATTCTTGTAAGTGACTTGTTTAGTACATGTCTGTACTTCAGCCCTTTAATAAGAAGCTAGCAGAAGACAGGCCTTTCCCTTTTCCAGGTTTGGGCCAGAATACTGAAGATACTGCGCTAGGTGCTCTTCTGGCTGAGGACATGACTGTTAGAATGACAAATGGTGCAATGCAGACTCTGCTGCTGCACCCCACAGTCTACCATTACAAAGGGAACCAGCTGTGCAGCATACTTTAGGGGCCTGAGAGATGATCCTTCCAACATTTTGTAAGGCTCTGCCACAGCAGTGCAATTACTGCTCTAATAGACAAGTGGCATGACTTGCAGTTTTGCATGTCCTATACAAAGTCATTTCCCATGAAAATTACTCCAGGCTTCTTCAAATACATGTGGGTAAAATTCCATTTGTTTTACAAGACTATTTTCTTTTAATTGAATAATTACCCAAATCTGCACTGGGAAGAAAACAGCACTGCATGAGGTAGAGTACCTTACTTATACTAAAAGGATTTTCTAAACAACTGAATGTTTTGTCTGACAACAATTTTGTTCCTTAGGGATCGATTCAGAACAATGGTGAATGTCTTGGGAGACGCCTTTGGTACAGGAGTAGTGGAGAAGCTCTCAAAAAAGGAGCTGGAGCAAATGGATGTCACCTCTGAAGTCAACATAGTCAATCCTTTTGCCTTGGAAACAGAAATACTTGATAATGACGAAAGACAGGCCAAGAAATCTTACATCAATGGAGGCTTTGCTATAGATAGATCTGACACCATATCCTTCACACAGACATCCCAGTTTTAAAGCCAGTAGCTTTCAGATAGAACAGGAGCACTAAGGGACATGGCCATATGCAATATCTCAAAAAGCTTAAAGGAAATTGAGAATGAATTACATCTCACTTACATTTGATTTACCACACACACGGATTCTCCTTACCAGTTATGCCCCTTCTCATCATCTCCCTCAACAGTTTGAACTCACCATTGTTAGTCCTTACTGATAGGCTGAAGGAAAAGACAGTTGTAAAATACTTCTTTTTTTTTCTTCTTTTTTAGAATATATACTATTCCTGAGGCTGTGAAATGCCTCTCTGGAATCAGCATGCTCATAAATGGGTTATTAGCTGGGACAGCCAAATGTGTTCTACTCAGGAGTAGTGCAGCATTTCACACGTTACCACATCACAAAGCACCTGTATGAAATTCCTTTTTACATCCTTGCCTTCTAAACAGGTTGCACGGTACTTGACAACTCCTGTGACTTGATCATTTGCCAAAATGCTAATTTCTGCAGCTGAGGGGATATTACTTGCATGATTCAGGAAAAAAACAGACCAGCAGGGCCTTGTAATAAATACATTTTACTGTGAATAGAGTTTAGTCTTTCTTCAATTGTGAAATAATTAGTCACTGAAAGATGTCCAGTATTTATGTAGCTAAGTTTCCCATACCTTACATGTGAATACCAGCTGCTGGTATTGGCCTTCAGATGTGAAATAAATTGCTCTGAACTTGCTTTTCTGGCATTTGAAGAGCTTTTGTAAAATGATACTTTACCTATTTAGGTCAACTTTGATGGCCTCCTTGTACATTTCCATCAGAAACAGAAGTAAGTCCATTGTCTGTGGTCCACCTTTGATTTTAACAAAATATTAGTCAGCCCAAAAGTAAGCAGAAGTCATGTAATGCAAAAGTGCAGAGTGCAAATTCTAAATGTTTCTTTCTTGCAATAAAAGCAGATATATATATATATATACGTATATCAAGAATATAGGAATTAGACCTTTCTCATAGAAAGAAGCCACTCTTACTAAACTTCTTACACAGACTGGTTGTTTTTCTGGCTCCTTGGTTTAGTTTGTCAGTGGAACATGCAAGTTTATAGCTGCAACACCACTACAGTGCCAACCTGTCAGCTAAACTGTATCTTATGAACCATTTCTGGACTTAGAAAATCATGTCCTCAGGTGGCTTGCTGTAAGATAAGAAGCACCGAGAACTTCCTCATTAAAAATCTCCATTTTCTATAACATTTTATACAAGATTTCCATGGTGCAAAAATCACTCTCTCAAGGGAGGAGTTGCTGTAACAATTTTTTTTCTGCCTTGCACATTGAAGTAGTTAGCCATTTTATATATAAATTAAACTGAAATTCATATACAGTTATTTCTTTGTGAATAAGCTTGTGGTAAGCATAAAATCACATTCATATGCTAACAAAAAAACCCTCCAAGTACCTGCAGTGTTATATACTCAATTCAATTCTACACTTTTATATCTAAACAGACCAGAAGTGTGCCAAAGAGAACTGATTAAGAAGAAAGTATTTACTGTAGATTTTGATAAATTGCACCTTAAATTAATGAGACATAAAACTGTATTTAAATTTAACATCATAAATTATATGAAAATGTTAATCTAAGTATCAGTAAATTTATACAATATAAAGAAAATATACAGATTGAGTGAATCAATCTTTTACCTTTGCAGAAACAATATGAGACAGTCTTTATTTGTGCAGCTTTGCTTATGGGAGGAAAAAGCCTACCAGTTTCCATGACTAGCCTATAATCTATGCCTTGTCTTTACTAGCTTTTTAGGTCACCCTTTTATGATCACCTTATTATGTAGTCACCCTGTTAATGATGTACTATGAACAGTGTTCCTAACATGTTATAAATAAATACTTTCTCTCTTTACTCTTGTTTTAGCCTACTATCTTCTCCTTAAGAGTTCCTTTAGCTATTACAAGAAAAACAAACCCCATCAAATTCGGGATTTATGTTATTGTCTCTAGAGATTTAGCTGTAGTTTTGGCAAGAATTACACTCTTCCTCCAACAAAGGAGATGCTGAAGAGCAGAGTGCTGAGATTGCAAGAAACCCCTCTAACTTCAGATGATCTGGATTCGGAGTATGCTATTATTAAACACATGCTAAGCAGGGAATTGTTTACCTATAACTTATTTATCTGGATCAGATTCAACTGAGCAGGTGTTGATGATATTGTTTTGCCATCTACTCATAACCAAGAGACAAAACCATATGCTGAAGATCCTCTTAAATCCAAGGATCCTTTTCTTGACACAGTATTGAAAATATGTGCCTTCTGTATATGTAGAAACACCCTGCTTGAGCAATGTCTCTTCCATAGTCTTCTGGTCTGGAAGATTTGGAGAGTGGTGGAGAATCCCTGTTAGAAAGGCATCTGCATATTTTGGCCCTTTACATCATGTTATTATGTTCTTGCAGGGGTTTTTGGCCTGCAGAATCTATCACAGGATTGGATTCTGCATTTTGAATAGTGTTTGTGACTTTAATTTAATTTGACCTGGAGGACCAGGTTACCCATATATCCATGCCTGCTGAAATCCTCAGGGACTTTTAGTTGACTCCGAGGTCTGAACAAAGAAAGCACTTACATACAGGTCTGTCAACATGCACAGGTCAGCTATATCAGCTCCACAAGATCTAAAATTGCATAAAAAGCATCATGACACATGAAATTCACTTGTTCTTTAACATTCCTTGTTATGAACAGAAACTGACCAGTGGTGCATGGGCAGGGAGGAGGCAGCCAGTGGGCCCCCATGGTGGCACACCACAGGATCTGTGCCCTCATCCTGCCATCACCACACAAAGCCTTTTGCATCACTTGCCCCTCACAGGGTCAAGGTCCTCAAGGTGCCCAGTGACCCATGTGACCTGCCCCAGACCCATGGGGACCCTTAGCCCCATCTCAGGGTGCTGCTCCTAGCTGGAGACCTCCAGTGAAGATGGGGACTTCCTGGGGACAAGGACCTCTGGGTGCTGGTATAGTATCCCATGAGGTCAGGGACCTTCAGACTCTCAGGGGACATGCCATTGAGGGTCATGGGTGGGTGACATCTGCACACTGAGGTGGCCCTGTTCCCAGCTCTAGACCCTCTACTCACCCTAAACGCGCCTGCTGCATCAGGGTCAGGGCCCAGCTGTTAGAATCACTCACAGGTTTCTCACCAGATGAGAGGTGATTTATTTAAAATTTGAGCTGTAACTCCTGGTTGCTAGATCTACAAAGCAGATCTTAGGCATAACTGCCTTCCCACCACATATCACCAGTGGCACAGGGACTAGTGGGAGCTTGGGACTGAACACACTGGAAGCACTAGGATGGGAGAGCTGGGCTGGCTGTGCTTGGTAGAGCTTGCTTACTGGGAGAGCATTCTCATTGCATGTTGTCAGTGGCCACTGGTCACACTGAGATGGGCTGTACTGGCAGTCCCAGTGTAGGAGTACTGGCAGCACTGGGCTGAAGGTACTGGGACCACTGGGCCATACTGGGATGGGAGGCACTGGGGCCATAGGAGCAGTGGATTTGGGGGGTGTGGTTTGAGGCTGGATATGCTAGGGCAGGCATTTTGGGGGAGTATTTGGGGTCCATGGTGGATGTTCGTGGACCATGGACTGTTTTGGGGAGTGGGGGCTTAAGGGTCATGGGGCAAAGGCTGCCCCACAGAGTGGCTGCCGCCCTCCATGTCTGAGCAGTGGAGGTGATAGGGGAATCCCTCCAGAGGCCTTCTGAATATCTGTGTCCCCTCAGGGAGAGCACACCAAAATCTGGATCTCTTTGGGAAGCTGCCCAAATACATGTGCCCTCCTGGTTGTGGTGGGCAACCTGGGGGTTTTGTGTTTTGGGGTGCCACCTGACCTCTGAGAATCCCCAAAGGAGGAGCAGGTGTGGACAACACCAGCTCTCTTTGCTGCCCCTGCATCCAGCTGCCTGGGTCTTTCCAGGATTTTAAGACTGTCCAGGAGGTCTCTGACTCAGGCCATGTGTCCGTGTGTGCATGTGTGTCCTGCCACTGAAGCCACTTGAGTTCCAGCACGACCCCTGCTCAGCCCCACGGCTCAAAGCGCTGCAGCAGCTGTGTCACTGCCCTCAGCTGTGCTGTACCGGGGCGGCCAAGGGGGCCGGAGGTGGCTGGGGTACCTCTGATGCTGTCCCCCACAGCGCAGCGTGGAATATGGACGAGGATCAAGGGGAGCAAGGGAATTTTGGGGTTCCTAACCACATGTTCCCCCAATCCAAGCTGAGGTGGCTGAAGAACAAGGGGCAAATCAGGGAGGACCCCTTCAGCCAGGGGTCCGTGGCCCACCACAGCTGCAAACCTGGGACTCGATGATCTGTATACAGTCCCTTCCGATCCGGCCTCTTCCATGACTCCGCGACAACCGGCTGCCAGGGCCAGGTGTTACCTGGCAACTAGAGACACCACAAACACAGGCATGTGCGGCCGCAGCTCGGGCAGGCAGAGGGAGAAGAGGAAGGAGGCTGCTGGCTGCCCACATTCCTAGCTGCAGCTTCCTTCCGAGCACGAAGGCTCCCTCCCCCAGGACAGGTGCTGTTTTTGGGCAGGGCAGCAGCCATGGGCTCAGTCAGCCTGTTACAGCTGCTGGATGACGCCATCGGGACGCCCGAGGTCAATGTCAACTTGGAGGCGCTCCGCAAACTGCTGAAGGGCATATTGGGACACCTGAGCCTGCTGGGCCTGCAGGACGTGATCCCCGAGGAGGGGGCCCAGGAGGCGGGGCAGAGCCATCCCGCCGGATCGCGCCCCGGGCCGCAGGAGGAGAAAGGTGGGACCGGCACCGAGGCTGGGGCATGGGGCGCAAGGCAGCCGGAGAAGCAGCCGCCAGGGAAGGACGAGCTTCTGACTGAGGCCAAAGAGAGTGGCATCTCCAAGGTAGAGGCTTTTCCCACCCCCCCGGCTGCTCCCCCAAGTCCCCTCCTGCTGGGTCTGTGCCCTTATACAAGGTTTGGTTGAAGCCCAAGCTCCGAGCAGCATGTTGACTTTCATTGTGGGAAAAGGAGGGGGATTTAGAGAGAAAAGCTGGGGCTGAAACTCTGCGTGCTTTGGGTCCTTCCCATGTTGGGTCTTTTCCTGCTGACCCAGGCTGTATCACAGGCTCCCCAGGACAGGGGTGGGTGTCTCTGGGGAGCTGTTTGCTTGGGGCTCAACCCCCACCCCCCCTCTCTCCTTGACCACGGCTCTCTCCCAGGAGCCACACAAGGAGATAGCTGGGGAGGCCATGCAGTCCAGCATGGGAAAGGAAATCCAGAAGATCAAGGATGCACTTGGCCAGGTGAGCTGCCACCACCAGCATGTTGCAGGTCTGAGACAGCAGCCAGTGACCTCCCTGTGTGGCAGAGGTTCAGGTGCATCTGGCTGTGCCAGATGAATGGCGAGTACTACCCACAGTGCCCAGCTATCTGACTGTGCTCATAGACCGTGGTGCAGGCAAAGGTCCTGCAGGTCCCCAGGGACCCTCCCCTGAGGAGCATCCTCCCCATCCCCCTCTCCTAGACCACGGATCTCTGCATGGATCTCCGTAAGGAGATCAACGAGATGAAGGCCACACAGTCCCGCATGGGAGAAGGCATCCGGATGATCCAGGAAGCACTTGGTGAGGTAAGCTGCTGCCTTTGGGAGGGAATTGGGCCCTCCCTGTCTCCCTGCCTCTCAAGACCTTGCCCTGCCACCCCTACCCTGTGACTGTGGGTTTCATCCAGTGTGAAGGGCACTGGGAGGGAAGAGTAGGAAGGATGTCCCGTGAAGGAAGCACGGCAATTCAGCCTTGCCCACTAGGAGGCCCCCACCTCTGCCTGCAGATCAACCTGGTAGCAGAGGCCACTGCCTGCCTCAGCCAAAGGGATGCTGAGGCACTTTGAACTAAACAGCCCTGAAAAAAGGGAACATGGGTGCTAGGAAGGAAAGAAGGTAAAGATCTACTGTGCTTGGCAGCCACAACCTGCCCGTGGTCTCTCTGGCTTGGGCCCAAGCTTAGTTGTGGATGCTCCCAGGTCCTGACTGCAGTCCCTCTTCTCATCCCACTCCAGGGGAACCTCCAGGATGCTGCCGGCCAGCCACTGCTCCTCCATGACCAGCCTGCCCCTACCAAGCCCCACACATCAGACTTGGACCAGCTGGAGCAGAGCCCTGGTACCCAGAGCAGCACCCCAGGGATACAGACAGGGACCCCCAGTGCCGAAAGTAGCACTGGGACGCAGCCTGGCTCCCAAGCAGACCATCCAGCTATGGAGAGCCCAGCCAGAGATCCGTCCTCCCTGCAGAGCCTGGCCAGAGACCTGCAGGGTGAAAAGGAGAAGGTAAGCCCATGGCAGTCCCTAAGAGGGCTGCAAGGGTGCCAGGGGAAGTTAGGAGGGAGGAGGCAGGCAAAGGAGAGCATGAGGTCCATGTCTTGACTCTGCCACTACCACTCTTCCCAGATCAGACAGCTGGAGCATGCCCTTGAAAAGCTGAGTGTGACTGTAGCCAAGTGTGAAGTGGATGGCACCAACGAGATCCCCCTACAGCTGGAGTAAGAGGATGGGGAGAGGATTTTGTATTCTCTGGGGCTGCAGGGGAGTCAGGAGGTGTGGGAGGTGGCAGTCCAGGAGCATTGGGTTTGGGGAGCAAAGCTCACATCCCAAGTGGTCTTGTGGAGGCTCATCCTGCCTCATCTTGTTGGCTAGGTCTGCACTGCAGGAGATTAAGCAGGAGCAAAAGGAGCTGAGAGAGGAGCAGAAGATTACCGAGGCCACACTGAAACAGCTGGTCACATCTGACCAGCTTCAGGAGCAGGTGAGGTTTGGAGGCAGCACTCCAACTCTTGTCCTGAATGGCAGGCTGGTCCTTGTTGGGTTCCTGGCCACATTCCCTGCCTGGTCAGGGCCATCTGGACACCAGGTTCTGCTGGCTGCATCCATTTTATCTCAAAATCAATTCCTCCTCCCCTTTCTGCAGCTGAATGAGCTGAGAGATATGATGGGGAGTGTGGGGCAGCAGCAGGAAGAGTCACAGACTGTGTGCTCCGACCGCAGCACAGATGCCACACTTTTGAGGAAGCTCCTACTGCGCTGTAAAAGGCTCCAGGAGCAGGTGGACTCCCTGGTGCCACAGCAGGTGCAGACGTCACTGCCAGAGAAGACCCAGGTGGGTAGCTGGTAACATGGGGGTCTTGAGAGACCGTGTCAGGACCCTCTGTCTGGTTGTGCTCACCGTAATGCAGAGCAGCCCCTTGCTACCCCCCAGTTTGGTTTGGACAGGTTGGCAGCATGGCAGGAAATTAAAGCCTTGATGCAAACATCCGGCTGGCACTGGGGCCTCATGGCTGATGGCAGAGTAACCCAGATCTGTCACTGACAGCAGCCAGACACCCCTTGTGTGTCACTATCTTGTAGTCTTTCTCCCTGGAGCAGGATGAGGAGCTGCTCAAGAGCATGCAGGCCACCATTGTGCGGGTGGAAGGGGACTGTGAGCAGCTCAGCTACATCACAGGGAGCCTCCGGGATGACCATCGCCAGCATCAGAAAGATATCGAGGTTGGTGTCTGAACCCCCACAAGGTCAGAGCATCCTCCAGGCACAGCAGGGCTGGAGACTGCCAGAGGTCTGATACCCTGCCCACCTGCCTTTTGCTGGTTCAAAGAGCCTTTCCTAAAGAACAGGGAGCATTGGCTGGCTGGAACACAGCTCTGACCTTGCTGTGGTGTCATGAGATGTTTTCTGTATTGGAAGGCTCTGTTCCGGTCCCTGGAGGGTCTTGAGAAGAAAGCAGACAAGGAGGACTTGCTGCTGCTGGTATGGTCTTGAAAGGCTCATCTTCAGCCCAAGGGATCTTGGGGATCTTGAGCAGGGTGACAAATGCCCTTTGCCCTTTGGGTGCTCGGTGACAAAACTGGCCTGGATGTGGAAGGGGGTGGCGTGAGTACTTCCTGCAGATCACTTGCCAGGTCCCTCTGTCTCCCTCTTTAGGTCCCTTTGACCCCAGTGGGGGTGATGGGGTAAGCAGGCCACACAGCCTTGAAAAGGGCACAATGGCCCTGCAGGAACGTTTCTACCTCTGTCCCCAACACATGCTGGCCCTGCCTCTACCTCTGCCCTGTCCCCACCACTCTCCTGCCTTTCCTCCCTGCTAGAAAGTGGACAAAGCCGCCCTGGGCAGCAAAGTCAGTTGCACCCATTTTGATGCGACCATGGAGCGTCTGGAGGACAGGATGCGAGACCTGCTGAGACGGGTGCTAGGCCAGGAGCAGCGCTGGCAGGAGGCCCAGCAGTGGTTCAGTGATGCCCTGGACTCCAAGGTGAGGGGTGCCTTATCCTCACAGCACAAAACTGACTCCTTGGGGGCTTTGCAGCCTGAGGCAGCATCTCTCTGAGATTTCCCCCTCTGCTGTCTTTTCACGGGGAATTACCATGTTCCATCCTGCAGCAGCTGGTTGAGGGTGTGCATCTGTCCACAGCTGAATCGCCAGGAGCTGGAACCTTTCCGGAAGCAGCTGGAGGAAACCTGGGCAAGGACCATCAAGGATCTGAAGGATGAGTTGACAATAGAGGTTGATGACGCTGCTGGAATTAAGCAGTGAGTGCAATGGGATGGTATTGGCTTTGGCAACAGCACTGGCCTCGTTCCTTCCTGGATGGTATCCTAGCTTCAGAACAATGTAACCAGCAAACCACAGGGATGCTGACAAAGATACCTTCTTCACCCATCAGTATCAGATTCCCCACATCATAGGAGGCACAAGAATGGGCATCTGCAGAACAGAACTGTCCAAACCAGAACTGGGGTGTGAGTGCAGAGGTTCAAGGATGGAGGACAGAGGGTTGTTGCCTTGGGCAGGGGTGCAACACATGGTGCCACAGGCCTCAGTCATGACCTGCCCTTCTTGGCAAGGCACAGGGGAGTTGTGAGCATGGACAAGGCAATGGCACTGGGGGAAAGGCTGGTTTGGATGTGTGGGTGCCTGTGCCCTTCCCCTCAAATCCTTGCCTGCTCTGGGCAGCCATGGGCCACAGCCACAGTTCAGTGGTGCCATTGCTGCCAAGGCAAGCTTGTCTCCTTGTCCCTTTGGGTGGGAGGAAAACCAGGCTCAACATGCCACAGTTCCTCCTACAAACAGGCCCCCTGCAGCAACAGGTCTGGCACCTGTTGCTGCCTGTGAGCTGCTGGCTGTGTCCACTGCAACCCTGTCAGGAGCTCATCCAGCCCTTTCTCTCTTAGGCAGATGCTGGTCCCTTACAAGTGCCTTTCCTGTGACCGGTACATCAACATGCTGGTGCCTGGCCCGTGAGTAGCAGCTGGCACTGGTATATTGGGAGGCTGCATGGGTGGGGCAGGGAGGTGGGTGCTGGTGGTGACCTCCTGTCTCAGCCACAGGGATTAGAGTGTTTGCCTGGAGGGTCTGACACTGCTGAGCCCCCTCTGAAGCCATGTCTTTCAGAGGTGGGGCGGGAGCCCCTCCAGGAGCACCTCCCTGAGGGCAGCAGGCAGAGGGATGCTGTGGGGTACAAGACCAAGTTTTGGTGCTCTGCCCCAAGCTAAGGTGGCTCGTTTGACCTTTGTCACCCATCCACGGCTCCTGCCCTCTCCAGGCACATGGACATACTGCCACTTTTTCCAGCGCTGCCCAGCAGTCACGCTGCGCACTCCTCTAGCATCACCTCAGAGGAGCAAGCACAACAGCATGGTCACAGGTAGGGAACATGGGGACCCATCTCTGGCCTCTGGGATGCCGGATAGTCCTGCCTTGGCAAGGGAGAGCTCTTCCCTGAAGGGGGACAGAGGGGGCGAGGGGGCCTGGGCAGGTCAGGGCAGGGGAGCAGAGGGTCAGCTACACTTGCCCCAGGTCTCTGGGCTTTTAAAATCCCTACTGCACTGCTCCATCGAGCCCTTGTCTCAGCAACACTGAAGCCACATGTTGTCAGTTGTATCTGGTCTCAGCCTGACCTCAGGCTTGGGGATTCAGCAGAGTGGGACAGGCATGGGTTTCCTGCAGCAGCTGTAAGGGTGTCAGCAGGGACATGGGTCAGTAGGGAGCACCCTCTGCTCCCCTCCCTGGCACAGTGGGATAAAGCCCAGGGTACCACAGTGCTGGACAACGAGCATCTCTGTGCCCCATCCCTCAGGAAGGTACTCAAAAGCAAGTTCCTCAAGTCACAGTGCTGCAGAGATCAGGGCGCATCCAGTGCACTGCCCAAGGACGTCCTATACCTCTCCAAAAAGGTAGGGATGGTGAAGGGAAGAACCTGAGAGAGGAACAAGGCTGGGAGAGAGATGCTGAGCATCTGGAGGGAACCTGCCTCAGTTTCCTCAAGGAAAGATGGGGGGGAGGGTTCTTGGGGGTGCTGAATTGTGCCCCACATTGCAGCCAACCATTCTCTCCTTCCCAGCCTGGCGTGACTGAGCTGCTGGGCACAGATGACCTCATGGACCGGGGCCAGGAGCACAAGCCTGAGGTGGCAAAGAAGGCAGAGGATAAGTTGGGTATGGCCTGTCAGGATACCAGCTGTGGGGGGAGAGAGCACCAGGTGTTTGCTGATGATGGGGGAGCAGGGCTCTGAGGTCTTGGGCAGGCTGAGGAGGTGAGGAAGCAGGATCGAGGGGAGAGACTGGTGGATGGGATAACTGTCCTTGGGTATGTTCAAGATGGAGTGCAGTGTGGAGATAGCCCTGGCCAGTGTGGGAATACAGCCCATATGCTGGAGGGCAGGGCCGAGTACCCTGTCCCTGAGGGTCTCTGGCCACACAGATACCCCTGGGCTTCAGGGTGCTTACCTCTGTCCTTCGCCCCCCAGGCCCCACCACCTTAGCAGAGCACCAGCCAGCCTCAGACCTCAAGCCCTGATCCTGGGGTCTGCAGCATTTGTTGCAAATCCAGTCCCCCTGGATGGAACCAGCAGCCAGGCAGCTGGCTGGGACTGGATGCTCAGAGCCCTGCAGGAAGAAAAGCTGCCCAAAGGGGTTTCTTTTCAAATTAATAAAAACATTGTAACCTGCTGTGTTTGGGACGTTCTAGGCAAGACTGATTTCAAAACTAACCCCCTGCTTCAGAGCTGCCACCCTAGAGCTGGACAGGCACCACAGGGAAGGGGGAAATTTTGATGGGGACAGGTACAGGAGAGCTTGGGATGAGCCCCCAGATTGGGTCATGTGGGTATGCAGGGTAAAGGGTGGAGGGGCCAGGGTTGCCCCCAACCCATGGGCTGTGAAGGTGCAAGAGGTGTAGTCCCTGGGTTGGCCCCCACCCATGCTGCACTTTGGTGAGGCTGCAGCAGCACCACACATCTTGGGGAAACTCAAGGTGAGCCAGAGCAGCACTGCTCCCTCTCCCACATCAGGCTCAGGGTGGGGTTCAGTATCATCATCAGGCCCTGGGAACATAGCAAACATTTGGGAGCCTTGCAGGGGATGCTCAGCTCCCTGTGGAATGTGTAGCCCTGATGCCACTGTTTCTGCTATCCTCACCATCCATGCCATCCACCGCTGTCCCTGGTGTCCATTAGGTGACAGTGGTGTCCCATAAGTGACAGTGGCCATGCAGCAGGTGCAGTTCCTACACCACCTCTACACCTCTCTCCCAAGGTAGAGGCCCTCAAGGTGTCCAGTGACATTGGTTCACATTCCTCAGCCCTGTTAAGAGGCCCCAACCTCACCCTGGGGTGCTGCTCCCAGGTGGGACCCTCCAGGGGGACAGGGACTGTCAGAGGTAGGGACATTCAGGGTGATTGATCTGTAGGGACAGGGATGTCAGGGCCATTGGGGATTTTAGAAGGTATGGGACAACCATAGGGGTTTGGAGACAACTTGTGGGGGACCTCTGGGGCTAGTTTAAGAGTCTAGGAGACACCAGGGTGTCAGGGTACATGCAGGGATGCAGGTCAGGGGTGGGTGTTTGGGTGCACACAGGATCCTGACTCTCCCACCAAGCCCATGCTGCTCAGCACCCAGCAGGCTCAGCTGTGGGCACCCACAGGGAATAGGGGCCATGCCTGTCTCCTCACAGCCCTACATGCTGGTTACCACCCAGCCTGGTGAGCACTGAGGGATGGTGGATGGGTGAGGGAACCCACGGATGTTCAGGAACCAAAAGGTGCCCTGCAGGGCGTCTTTTTCCACGTGGTGCTAGTCAGGTATTCCTGGGCTTTGATCCAGGCAGTCACCAATGCGGGCACCATCCACCCCAACACCATCAGGAGAGCATGCTGGGGTGAAGAGGGGCAGGATGAGGGGCAGGACCAGGGGTTCTTGGGAGCTGAAGGTGCTGGAGAAGGTTGGGGACATCTCATCCAGGCTGCAGGGGTCAGGACGTTGAGGGGTGAAGATAGCTTGGCATTTGAGATGCCTGAGAGCCCACAGCTGTATACCTGGTGCCAGGTGCTGGGGCTGGATCCATCTGGCAGGTCCAGACCTGCTTTTACTTCAGAACTTTACCTTGTCACTGGTGGGACATTTGCAGGCAGCATCATTTCTAGCACAGTTCTGGTTCTTTTCTCTTCCTGGCTCCTCTTGTATCAGATGTAGCTGGTTTTGCAACAATGTTGTTTTTCCCCAATTTCATTTACACCAATTGCCTCCAGAACTCCTCTGAGAACTTCATTAACAACATTTACTGAATTTTCATCAGCCAAGATGTTAGTCATCAAAACCTCTTCTCTTTCACACTTAACAGTTCTCCTTTCCATGGATGAGCCCTGAGGAGCCACGGGCTCTGAATGGGATGACATCCCTCTCCATGCAGTGGCTATGGGGCACATCCAGGACGGAAAACAGACTTGCCAGAACTCATCCACTAGATCTGTCCTGTGTGAAGGCTACTGCAGCCTCTGTAAGCACAGAAACATGGGGGCAGGCTCCCTGGCCTTTGCTGGGCCCCTAGAAGGATCATAGATCCCTAGGAGGGTTGTCTTGGTAGATGTGAGGCTGGCTGGAGACCTGTGGGCAGAGAGCTACTGAGATGGGGGGCACAGCAGGAGCTGGAGAGATGTGAGAGCAGGATAAGATGTGGTCCTGTGGCCCCCATGGGGTCCATGACTTACATTCTGGGTAAGGAGTGAGCTGGAGCACCTCTCTGTGGCCTGGGAACCAGAGTGCTCCTTCCTGACCTCTTCTCCCAGGACACTGCATTTACAGCATTAATCTGGTCTTTACAGTGGGCTTGGACCTGCTCTAAACTGTCAGCATCCTCCTGCTTCTTGGCACCATTATGTAATGGCCAGCCACATCAATCACTGCTGGTCAAACAAAAAGTGCCAGCATAAAGAAGTTCCTTCTTCCCCTGGGCTGGCTGTTGAGGACAGAGACGTGAGAGTGGTGAACCCCAGCAAATATGTGCAGGGGGAGCAGAGAGTCATGGAGCTGGGGACAGGCCCACCTCACCCCTGACCTGCAACACTGCATGTCATCTGCATGCCTTAGAGTCCCTGAGCTCCCTGGGTGCCCAACCAGCCCCAGAGGTTCCTTTCCCCCTAAGTCCTCAACCCCCCATCCCGGGTGTCTTTGTTCTCACAAATCAATTTCTCCCAGAATATCTCACCTCTGCCTGTCCCCATCCTCTGGAGGGTCCCATCTGAGGCAGCACTGCAGTTTAAGACACCAGTTCCAGGTTATGGGTGACACAATGAATCACTGAGCTCAACCAGTTTATTTAAAGACAGAGTTCAGTTCATCATTATTTTTGGAGTTTGGTGAGTTTTCATGTGGAGGATTTGGGTGAGCAGCAAAGTACAGCTGGTTCACCATAGCTCCAGGGGGAAATTGCTCCACGTGGGAAATACAAGTCTAAAGCATGAGTGACTATTTTACAGAATAAAAGGCAAAACCTAAAAATTATCCAAAATTCAGATCTTTTTGCTCAACCCATCTATCAGCTCTGTTCATGCCACTAAGGCCCTGTAATGCACTATAGTGTTTCATCCTATGTTTAAAAAGCCCCTTTTAGCTTAAATAAACCCTCAGATGTGGCTTTTTGGACAGGATTTTGGGTAATGAAGGGGCTTCGGGGGAGAAATGTCGTGCTTGGCTTCATTTTGGGGAGAAAAAACCTCTTCTCAGAGCAGAAGAAATTTAAAATTGAAAAAATTAAATGCAATTATGAAATTTTATCTCAATAAACTGGGTAAGAAGAGGAAAAGGCCCATGGAGGGGGGAACTGGGCAAGCTGGTGACATCTGAAGAACATAAGCCTCCTCCTCCCCACCAAGCAGGATACGGGTTAATTCTGGAAGGATTTAGGGATATTTTTGGAGCTGTTTCTTCCCCACATCCATTGCTAGGGCTGAAAACAACAAATCTTATTTTTACTTAAAAGGAGACAGTCTTCTCAAAAACTAAAGGATTTGGGGTTTATCAGCACTGTCTCCTGAAGGCAGCAGTGCAGAGGCTGTAATTTCTTTAACAAGTTCCACTCTAATTTGGGGATTTCTTCCCTGGGGGCACTAGAAAATTTGGAGGTGGAAAATCCCCATTTCCCACTGTGCTAGCTGCTCCCTTGGGGAGAGGGCCCAAAATGGAGTGAACATATGCAAAGCCACAGGATTAAAAACACAGACACCCCAATAGTTTGCACTGGTGCTGTATTTTCTGTCTTCTGGATATAACAAGCTGCTGATTTTAAAAAGTGCCTTTTGAGCTCCATTTTTATAAGTACCCACCAACACCAACAAATTATTAACCTGAACAGTTGTAAACCCATCCCCAAAATCCATCTTTTCATTTACAATGGACCTCAATGAGGAGCAGGAGAGGTTTAACACACCCACCATAGTGGAGGGCCTGCAGTCCTCCATGCCTGCTCCACTTCCCTTGGATTCACAGTTCCCACTTGGTCTGATCCTGAGCTGTTAGTGGAAGAGGACCAGCTTGGGGAGAAGCAGGAGGCAATGGCCAAAACTGCCCCCTGGGAATGCTCACCCTCAAACCACAAAACCCCACAAAATGCACCCTGGGCTCCAGCTTTGTGGAAAGAACTTTGACTCTTGCGGACAAAAAAACCCTTCAGTCTACTCCCTTCAAGCCTCTTTCATGGGCTGGTATGAGGTGTGCCTGCCACTCAAGAGGGTTTCAGGGTCCACAGGTCCCTGTGGGAGGGCTGCAAGGTGCTGGCTCTGCTGGCTCTGCTCAAGAAGTGGGGGCTGTGCACCCTCCATGCCCAAACATCTGCCCTCACAGCTGCTGTTGAGCTGCCCTTGAGCAAAAAGAGGTTGATTTCCTCCTCACCCCAATGCTGGAGAACCAGCTATAGGGCTATTGAGTTACACAAAAAGGCAGGGGGTTTTGTTGTTTTATTTTTTGTACAGACTTTCAAATTAAATACCCATAAAGCTTTTCAGATGAAAAGTGGATGGAATCTTGGGAGCTCCTGTGTTGGAGCAGGATGCTGCAAAGTGCTTTGCTTTACGTATCACTGGACCCCGTCTTTCAAGCCAAGACCAACATCACCATGAGCCAAATAGGGAAACAACTAATTATAGAAGTGAGCAGGGCTGTGATGTGGGTTTAGCTGTGACCTGTGTTTTGTCAGGGCCCTTGTCTAAAATTATGGTCCTGAAGATAAAAGTTGCTGCCTTTCATGGTAGGTTCTCCTGTTCCTCAGACCAATGTGAAAAGTGCATGTGGATGGGGAGTCAAAATTGGCAGCAAAGGAGTGACAGGGACTGCAAGAGGCAGAGACCTGCCCAGTCTGCCTGTGCTTGCTGATAACAGCACTTTATTACATGGCTGAACCCTAACAGCAACTTTCTGCTGCTTCAAGATACTGGTTCTTTTAGTTTTTTCCCCCTTGTATTCACTTGCAAGCAGTTAAAAAGGGGATAAAATCCTATCAGTGGCCTCTCCCTGCTTACATCCTGGCAGTGAATACAAAACCCTGAAAAAGCCCCAGCCTGAGTGACCCTGGGAGACATGAGATGTGGTTTTAGCCCACTTCCCCTAAATTCTCTACAAATCCTAAGCAGAAAAGTTTCCATTTGCAAAATCTTATTATGAGACATCAAGCAGCAGCAGCAGTGAAGCCCATTTCCTTCCTCAAGGTGAGTTTTCAAGAATCTTTTAGGGACATTCTTCCTGTTTTTCTGGTCCATGCTTCCACTGACAAACAGCTGAGGAACTAAAAATACCTCTTCTCCCACTGAGAAGCAAGAGAGCGAAATGTGATTGTTAAATTAGATGTTATAAGGAAAATGAAATGGGGCTGGTGGGGGGAGTGGGGCTGTTTGTAGTTGAGTGGTGTTTGTTGGGGTGAGGGAAGTGTCTGCACTTGGGAGGTTCATAGTGAGGGACTCAGGGACAGAGGCTGAACAGAGCTGGTCCCTCGCCCAGCCAGAGCAGTGGCCGGAGTCGTTCACCTGCGAAAGTGGCCGGGGGAAAGGCAAAGATTTCAGTCTGGCTATCAGCATCATGGAGAGCCACCCGCCTGCCAGAGTAATCCAGGGCCACCTCGATGCATCAGAGGGATGGCTGTGGGGCAGAGATGTGGGGCTGGCCCCAGTGAGAGCCTGCAGCTGCCCCAACCACTGCCCCACAGCCCAAACCCCACATTTGGGGCTGATACCGGAGCAGCCCTTACATGAATTACATGAATTCCCGAGCCACCCCCAGTCGGGAGAGGGACAAACCTTCAAAGCCCAGCAATGCCCCACAAAGCCCTGCCGACCCCAAACAGAGCAGAGAGACTCCAATCCCTCCATTCCTGAAGGCAGAGGAGCTGAGGGTGATTCCCAGCAGCCTGCAGTCTGGCCATCCAATGACACCAGGATTTGGGGGTGAGCTGTGGCTGATCAAGAGTCAAGCTACCTGGCAGAGAGAGGGATGTTCATGAGGCTCTATGCATTGGAAAATCACCTCCAAAAATTGCACCAGAGCATCTGCTGCAGACACTGAACCCAAACAGGGGTTCAGTAAGTCCCTGAAGCTGGACTCACCTCTCTGGTATCCCTCTGAGTCTTCCTCCAGAGAGCACTCCAAGATCTCTGGAAACAGAAGATAACCCCAGAGATTTTTACCTCTGGATGTGGCCCTGGGCTTCCCCATATCCACCCAATCCCTGTTGCAAGGAGAAGGCAAGACCAGTTGATGTGGGAGACACAATCCCTTTCATCTGGGGCGTCACCTCCCTCCACACATAATTAGTGTCCTAATTTGGTGCTAATTAATCATCAACAGCGTTCTGCACTTCCCATCTTCAGTCTTCTATTCCTTAAGGCCAATCAGGAATGAATCCCTGATCTTTTAATTAAATGAGCATTTGTGATGCTTTCACTTTCCAGCCAAATCTGCCAACCCTAGGGTTCTGTGCCCTCCCAGAACCACTCCAGTTCCCTATTTCTGTTTAACAAATTCCATTTCTTTGCCAATTTTTACCCTCAAAGCACCTTTAAATTGTGTCACTGCCTCTGCCAGCACGTTGGTTTTTCAGGTAAAATCCTCAAGCTCTGTTTCCAGCTCTGATATCAACAGCAGTGATGGCTGCATCTTCCTCTCTGTGCACCTCGAGGGGAGCAAATTGGGGTGTTTAATGCCAAGAAATTCCCAAATTTCCTTTCCCCATTCCTAGAAAACCACTGGGACATCTTTTCTTCCTTGGGCAAGGCTCCCACTCCTCCAAGATATGATGGAACATTCCCCCACCATCACCAAGTTTTGGATTAACCATCAACGCCCTCCAGCTCCAAAGCAAAAATCCCAGAGGAAAAGAAGACACAATGATAAGAAGATCCCAAAAAATGGAGGATTTGGGGCCAAAACTGGTGTTCCTGGTGATTCTTTTTGGCTCCAATACCTGCTCAAGGTGGTTTGGGCATCCTGGAGAGGAAGAGAGAAAGATGCTTAGGGCTGCTTTCCTATGAATAAAAGCCAAAAGGAGGGAAACAGATTCTGGGGCACAGTTTTGACTCACCCACAGCAGGTCACCATCTGGTTGCTGGCACTTGGCCCGGAGCTCTGCATGGCATTGCTGGATCCATGACATCTCGGCAGCTTCACCACATTGCTGTTCCTCCAACCTCCCGCACAGGTGATGGAACTGGGAAATAAACTGTGATTCCTGGTCACCCAGCACTCGGCAAAGCCCTTTCAGCATCACCGCAGCTTCTGCTCCTCAGCACTGACTCGAGTCTGGGGGATGAAGGAGGAGGAGGAGGATGCTGGAGGGGGAATGAAGCAGTTTGGCCTCCACGGTGCACCCAGACGGCAGCACCACCCACCAGCATCTCTTGTCTTGTCTCCTCTGCTGCCTCAGCCAGCCCAGCACATCGCTCATCCTCCTCTTGCAAGGCTTTTAGGGAAGCTTCAAACTGCTTCTGCAGGGAGAAGGGGTTTATACTCCTGGAGAAGGGAAGAAAAAGAGGAGAGGGGGCTGGGACCCCTAAAGCACCAGGGATATGGCCAGCACAACTGGCCCCATCCTCACCCTCCACTGCAGCTGCACTGAAGCAGATATGTACATGCATATCCATGTTATAATTAACTTCACAGTTACACTGCATGCACACCCTCACCTTATCCGTACAGTTATGTAAACACACAGTGATAAGCTGGCACTACAGGTCTCCCAGACAGCCTGGTATACCCCATCTCTCCAAGGTCTCCTGCCAAAAGTTGCCACCGGACCTCAAAAAGTTCCCACCACCCTTCAGTTTCCATCCCCTTTCCCCCACTCCTTGCACCCTCGGCCAGGTCCAAACCCCCTTTGGGGACCCCCATTTATCCTCCACTCCCGGAAGTGGAATAGGAACTCTCCACAGCGCAAGCGCTGGGTGAGACCAGGAGTTCGAAATCTCCAAAATTTAGTTTTGGTCCCCAAACTACCACTCGCTATACTGCTTCATACTTAACCCTCACCGAATTGCACCATTTCAGCTCAGTTTTGGCTCCTAGTTTCTTGCCTTGTTTATTTCCCCCTAAAAAGACAGAGGAAAGCTTTGCCTCTGCTGAAAACACATATTCTGGGGGCTGGGTTTTAAGGGATGTTGGCGTCGCTCAGGCAGGGGGAGAGTGTCCGAAACGGGGATCCGCTCACCCTGTACTAGCGAGCGGCCTCTTCCAGCGGCGCGGCGATGCTCGGCGCAGGCGGGGCAGACGAGGGAAGGCTCCACCGCGGTGACAGGGGACAGTGAGGGGCCCTTGGTGCTTGTGCCAGCTCCTGCGCCGGCGGCGGGGCCGGCTCCCGCCAATCCCGCCGGCTGGAACGGCCCCCGGCACCGCGGGCACGGAGCGCACCGCCGCCCGCAGCGCCGGCAGAAATTCTAGCCCCAGCTCAGGATCGTGACAGGATCGTGGAAGAAATCCAAGCAGGCAGCTCAGGTGGTTTTCTCCTGGCGGTACGCGATGGCGTTTCCGCGGCCATGGTACGGGAAGTGCGCACCGAAAGGGGCCTGGCCCGGGTATTCCTGCAAGTGGCGGCGGGGCGGGACGCTGGTATCCGCAACCCCAGGCGGGTCCGACATTCCCACCGCCCCAGTCATGGAACAGCCCCCCGAGCCAGCGGCACGGGGGACCTACGGACAGCAGGGAAGGCAGGCAGTGGCAGCTGGGGCCTAGGAGGGACGAGCTGTTTGCAAGGCGGATTCTCAACCCCTCCGGCTGCTCCGGGGGAAGCAGAGTGCGGCCAGAAGGGGGCTCCAGGAGACAAGGATCACAGCAGGAATGTGGCGAGTAAGCAGGGTTCCCTGGAGCTCATGGGGACACCAGCTTGGAGCGGGAGGGTTAAAGTGAAATGAAAACCCACCGCTGTGTGTATTTTAACTATAATAACCTTAACGGAGTCTCGATATCATATATCTCATTTTAATATAAGACATATATATGTTTAAGTGCAATTGCAATTTTTATTACAGAGCTATAAAAATAATAAAAACCACATAAAATAGTGTTTAAAATACCGATCGAGAATTATAGTTGTGAATAAGGTAGATAAAAGAGCAGAAGAAGTTCCCAAACAGTTGTAAAATCCGCTGTGTCCGAAAATTGATCAGCTTTGGCTTTTTCATAGGAAAAAAAAAGATAGGGAGAAATTATGGGGAAAAAAACCAACGTAAAAATTTGGGCATTCGTAAATCCCCAGAAAATGCCATTAATAACCCAAGATTTGCCTCTGCCTGGGGGGATGGGGGCGGGGCGCAAGGGAAATTCCCTTCTCATTGTTGGATCTGGGGGCAGCGGCGCTGTGCGGTCCCGCGGAGCGGGACAGAGCGGGACCGCGAAACCGAGTTCAAACAAACGCAAAGTCTGACGTCTCAGGGCAAAAAAAAAAAAAAAAAAAAAAAAAAAAAAAAAAAAAAAACGGAAAAAAAAAAAAAACCCAAACAAACAAACAAGAGCACAAAATAGAACATTAAAAAATACCAAACTAAAATCCTTCTTTGAAATTTTAAAAATTATGCGTTCTTCTAAGAAGCGCCCGAAGATTACTTTAGTTAACAGCAGACCAACTCAATGCTTAATTAATTCTTAATTATTTCAGGCACTTCTTTTCGAAGAAGAATCCCAGCCTACTCTGCAGCAGCAAGAGAAGTCAGGGGTATGCTAGGTATAAATATTTTCCCAGAAATTTTCTTCCCGGGGTGTGGTGGCGATGAAGGCTCTACAACGAAGGGGGCGAGGTGAGGCGGCGACAAAAAAGCTGTCCCTGGGGGTGGCGGCTGCCTTGGGTGGCCGTGGCGGTGCGGTGCTGTGTGGCGTGAGCCGCCCCTGACAGGTGTCGCCGAAAGACACCTCTCTTTCGAAAGGGGCGAGATGTGAATAGAATGTATAGAGCAGAATAAAATAAACGGAATTCAAGAGCCGCGGGGGATGGCTGCTGGGAGCTGCACCGCGGGACGGCACAGGCGCGGTGCCGCGGGGAGTCGCCGCTTATCGCGCCGCTTATCGTGTGGGGGCCGAGTGACGACAGCCAGCGCCGGGGCAGCCGCTTCCAGCGGCGGGGAGGAACGGGACGTGCTGTCCTCACTCAAGGCCGCATAGTTCAGCCCCCGGGGCAGGTCCGCCACTCTGCGTCGAGAACCGGAACCCGTGTCTCCCGCTGCCTTCGCTCGTCTGCTCCCTCCGCCCTGGCCCAGCAGAACCAAGAAATACCTTCAAATTTAGCTCTTGCATACACACACACGAAAGGAAAATCGGGAGTGGTTTTTAAATATTTTTTTCTTTAATTCATGATCCACATGGTGAGCAGCAGCACAAGTTTGGTTACTAATTAAAGCAGTTCAGAGGGAAGCTTGTCATAAAACCATTTGTGTCCCTAGGAAAACGGGCAAAACCTAGGATGAGGATGCACAGGTGGCATCTTGCAGAGTCCAGCTACTGTGTCCATGTCCTGCATCTCCTGGCAATGACCTCCATACCAGCTGCCAGCCAACTCCTGGCCTTAACGGGGCTCTCTGGCCTCGTCCTGCTCCTCCTCCTCATCCCACTGCACACTTCTCTCTGCCAAAAGCTGTGGGAGAGGAGTTGTGCTAGTCTCTAGCATCGTCTTTGCTGTGGGATGACCCAGGGGGGAATCCGTGTCTGGGAGGAGGGAAGAAGATGGGGAGTTAGCAAGCGCAGATGCCTGCTGATACCTTTCCCTTGGACAAGCTCCTCTTCCTCCTGAAATGCCTCTGACTTCTCCCCCAGAAAACTGAGTTATCCCGAAATGCAACTGAACTCCTCCCCCAATATATCTGAATTATCCCAAATACCTCTGCATTCCTCCCCAAAGCCTCCAAATTCTTCTAAAATACTTCTGATTTCTCCTAAAATACCCGATTTCTACTCAAATACCTCTGAACTTCTCCAGGGCCTCCCACAGAGCATTGCTTTGGCGGCAGCAGGAGCTCAGGCTCTTCTCCAGCTCCTTGGGGAGCCCCGAGGGGAGGTGAAGCCTCATTTCACTCCCGCTGGAAAAGAAATTACGGGGATAGGTGTTAATGCGACGTATGTATCAGCCAAGCCCCTCTCTGCAGCTGGAGTGATAGGGATGTGAAGTAACCCGTCGCCACATACCTGCTTGGGATGCTCCCGACATCCTAAAAGGAAAGAGGGAGAAAAAAGGGAGTTCAAGACCCCATAGGCAGCACTTTGGGAGAGCTTTCGGGTGAGGTGGGCACCCACCTGCGGCAAGCACCTGGCCTCAAGCTGCGCGATGAGTCTGTGGAGCTGTGCAACCCCCTCGGTCACCCGCAATAGCTTTTCGGCGTGGGCAGCTGCGAAGGTGTCGTCCAGCTCAGCCAGCCGCCCCAGCACCGTGCGCTCCTGCTCCGCCAGCAGCCGGCGCAGCCGCTCGAACTCTGCCTCAATGCGGCGCCGCTCGGCTTCACTCGTCTCCTGAAGGAGACAAAAAATCCCTATGCAACCCCCAGACCTGAATTTTCCCCTCTTGAGTTACAGGACGAAAGTACTTACGCTGTAGCCAGGGGGAGCTGTAACACTGCGATAGGGCTGGGGATGCAGCTAATTAGCGACAACAAGGTAATTAAGTACTTCACCCTAAGGTTCTTCTTTCCCCTCCCCTGTTGCAATTCCTCTCTATGTTCTGTCCAAAACCAATTCCGGCCCTGAGAAGCAGGGGGAAGTGTTAATTCCATGTTAACAAATGTCCCTTTATGACTCAGTCTGGGATGAAAATGAGCAGTGCCATGGCATTGATTTAAAATGTGGATAATAAGCAGCTGCGCATGGAGGTTGCTAAACCTGCCCAGGATCTGCACCAACCACTCCAGCTGGGTGTAGGGATTTGCAGGGCGTCAGGATGCTTCTTGGATATATTCCCACGTGTTTCTTCAAGAGGGGCTTGGGGAAAAATAAATACCCAAAGACCCATTCAGACTGCTGAAGAACAGAAGGGGCCCCCTGTACCAGGTAGTCCTGGTGTCTCTTCTCTTCGCACACTCTCCAATCCAGAAACTCTGCCAACACCTTCTTTAGGGATTGCAGGTGAGACTGGATTTTCTCCTGAATGCACACACACACAGGAAAAAAAAAATCAGCCCAGATTGATTGTATAATCCTGCCTTCAAAATCTTACATTATTTGGGGGAGGAAAGCAAATAATCCCCCTAAAAAAAGCCCCCTCACTGCCTTCCCTGGAAACCAGAGATCAACTTACTTTATATTTTTCCCACAACCAGGAGAAGGCACTAGAGCTTTGCTTTCCCGTGAAGAAATTAAAATATTTTCACTTTTCACCTTTTTTTTCCAGGGGGAGGGAAAGGGGGAAGGCCAGATGGGTCTTAGGAAGGTGATCTCACCTCGCAGGTCTCATCCAATCCTCCAAAAGTCTTCATGACCACAGCCTGTGGTGGCTCACCCATCGCCTCCTGAGGGGTTTTTGTCTCTTCAGCACCGAGAGATGAAGCTCTAGCCAGTGTCAGCACACGGGTTTTGTGCAGCTGCTGTGGCCATGCTGCCCTCCTGGTGAGGAGAAAGGAGTGCTGGGGGTTGGCCGTGGCACAGGGTGAAGCTGCCTGCCCTTGAACCGCCCCTGGGTGTTCCTGTGCTCAGTTCCCAGCACAAGCTGCCCCAGCTGGAAAAGCAAATGTCATCTCCCACAAGTAATCCTTAAACATATTTTATATCCACAAGGTTGTCTTATTTCCAGGCATTGCTGTCATGTTCCTCACCCAGAAGCTGCTCCCAGCTTTGCCTTGTTCACCTCCATCATGTGTAAGGAGCCAGTGTCAGATTTGGGGGACTAGGGGGTGGAAATTTAATCAATGTCTTCCTTGTGGTGCCATGCAATAATGCTTTTTTTTTTTTCTCCCCTCCCTTCCCTCCCTAATGCCTGTGTTGGCCCTGAAATGGGGGAAAAGGGGCAATCAGATGGCGCAGAAGGTGTCCAAGCACGTCATGGCCCCATCTGCAGGCGAGAGATTGGAGGGCTCCTCCCTTTTTGGCTGATAAAAACTGGCAGAGGCTGAGACAGGACTGAGCTTTGGCTGAGCCTGTGCCAGAGACAGGAAGAAAAAAAATCCCAAGAGGGAAAAAACCCAGTGGAGAAGCAGCCAGTGGAAGAAAACCATCTGGAGGAACCCCAAAACAGCACCGGTGACAACAAGGAAAACACCAAGAAGGTTTGAATATAAGGGGGAAAATCCCAGTGCTGATGGGGGTGTTACATAACCCTGCTGTCTGTAATGGGGGGGAAAGGGGATTTTGAGCCCCCTCCCCATTCCATTAACTCAAGAAGAGAAGAGATTTACCCTTGCTTTGGTCTCAGGATAGTTTCAGATTTAAAGGTGTTTTGCAATGGAGGGTCATGGTGATTATTTGCTTCTCATCTACCTGTAACAATCCAGCCAGGAAATTCGGGTGAGAAACAGCATGGCTCCTGCTTTTATCTCCATTAGAGTGATTTTCTCACCTTTTTCCCACTTTTACTCATCACCCTGCTGCTTTAATCTCCTTATCTGCAGATTTGCTGAAGAAAACATATGGAAAAGAAGCAACTTGTTTTCAACTGTGAGACATAGTTTATTCAATAATTTGGGGGCTTAATTGCTCATGGCCAGGGCCCTTTAGCAGGGGCAATCCCTTGTTTGCATGCAAAACTGACTTCCAGAGAATGAATTTGGTGCCAGCTCTTATCTCCCCCATACACATTTTCTCCAAGGTCAACAGCAAATTTCTTCCCATCTCACAAGATTTCTCTGGATCTGAGAGGTGAACGTGGCTTATCTCAATTTGAGGTACCTTCCTCACTCAAATAAACTTTTTCAGATTTAATTGATGAATGGTGGAGGCAGAGATGGATTTAAGACTGATAGATTCAGCCTTCAGCCAGCACGAGGAATGGAGATTTGGGGATGTAATAATATCTACAATGGAGATGAGTTCATCCCAATATGCTCCTCATGTTCCCTTCATAGTCATCAGGGAATTAATTTATTTAACCCATCTCCAAGGGTCTTCCCATAAATGAACCAAGCTCTGTTGCAGCTGTTGGAGAAAAAGAATGCTATTTTCTTGAAGTACTTTGATTAAATGTGATGGTTAAACACATTTTTTTGACAGAGAAAGGGGCAGAAGCTGAGATGTGACTGCTTGAAGGATAATAATTAGATTTTATTCTTTCTTCTCTTTTCCTGTGCTTCCAGTCAGGAAGAGAGGACAACTGAGGGTGCAATGGCTTTCTTCCTCAAACCACGGCCATGCACATGGGACCTTGCCCTGGACTACCACACTGCCAAACAGTTTGCAGGTAATCAGAGGTGGCTGGAGAGGAGCAAAGTACCTGTTCCTTGTGTTCTCTGGGCTGAGATGTTCAGTGGCGTTGGAGATTCTCCAGGTCCACCTTCTGTCTCCCTTGGGCCTCCATCTCCAACCTCCATCTCTTTGCTCTTCTATCTCCAACCTCAACTGGATAGATATCCTCCAACTTCCATCTCTTCCCACTTACATCTCCAGCCTCACCTTTCCTCTCCCTTTCTCTTTGAAAAGTCACCAGTGAAGGTGTTTTGGGGGGGTGTATTCTCTGGGCTTAAGTTTGGCTTCTGATTCGTTCTCTGTTTTGCTTTTCAGTGGACGTGACCCTGGATCCAGCCACAGCGGGTCCAGAGGTGATCCTCTCTGAGGACCTCAAAGAAGCCACCTGGGGCAGACCTCGATGCCGGTGGCCCGAGGGTCCAGGGCGGTTTGACACGGATCCGTGCATGCTGGGCAGCGAGGGCTTCACCTCGGGCCGTCACTACTGGGAGGTGGAGGCCAACGGGCGCTTCTGGGCCGTGGGAGTGGCCCGTGAGTCAGTTCAGAGGAAAGGCCGGGTTCTCTTCAAGCCCAACACTGAAATCTGGGGCTTGCAGAAGTATGATGAGCTCTGTGTTGCCCTCACAGCTCCATCCAACACCTCTGTCCCACTCCTGAATGGGGAGATTGGGGTCTACCTGGACTATGAGGTCGGACAGGTCTCTTTCTACGCCGTCAGCAGCCGCCAGCGCATCTTCACTTTTCCTGTCGCTTCCTTCAGTGGGGAGAGGGTCTTCCCCTACTTCTGCGTGCTCCTCTCAACCATTAAACTGTCCCCCAAGGGCTGATGCCCTGGAAGGATCCTCCCAAAAGCTGGCTGCATCATGGTGTTTGGAAATGCTTGTTGATGCTCCTCAGCTCATATTTTCCAAGTCTTGGAGTAATTTCTAAGTCACTTCATGGTCCTACCTCCATCTTAGATGTCTCTGTTTTGGGTTATGTCCAGGGGATTTTGGATCTGAGTCCAGCATGGCTCATCTCAAGTTGTTAAATTCATCCAAAGCTTGTTAACAGGAGCTGAGTTTCCCTGAGCTTCTTTTGAGCTAAAAACTTTGCCTTTTTCTCTCAAATTCAGCTTCCTCTGAAGGTTTCTTTTGCTGACCTCACTGCCTATGATTGGCTGGGCTTCCAGCACAAATGAAAAATCTTAATTTTTGCAGGCTTTGTATAAATGCCAGCTGCTATACCTCGTATTAAAACTGATTTTTGCATCACAAGGATGTGGTCACACCCACTGCATTCACTCTTTTCCTCTGCTGTTCCCCTCACTTGAGATGTATTTCCAAGTACTTCGCATGTAAATATGCTCCGAGCAGAATAAATATATTTTTCTCTAAGAAATAGAAGGCATCTGCATTTGCGCCATCACCAAGTTGCCCAAAATACAAAAGGCGCCTCCAGGGCTGCCCTGTCCCCCCCACCCCCTGGATTCTCAAGAACTATCTCATGTGGATCCCCAAAGGCTGCCTTGTCCCAGAAACACCTTGTTGGTCCCCTAGAACCCCCAATAACACCTTGCCCAGGGAGTTCAAAACCTTTCTGAGATTTTCTTTCGTGTCCCTATGGTGCACCAGATATCTGGGAATGAGAAGGCCTCCCTGCAGCACCCAAGGAGCTGACACAGAGGTTTGGAGGCCGTCTCATCCTGTTGCCCTTGCTTGAGCTCTGCAGCTCATGTTTACTACAAATCCAGCTCCTCTCAGTGCTGCAGTGGGAGGAGTTGAGCCCATTGTCATCCAGGAAAGCACAGAGCCCATCACCACGGATCTGAAACCTGTAAGTACAGAGGACATAACCTATTTCAGATGGGGCAGCAGGAAAAAGAAGAAAAGTCACACATAGGCTTCCCCCAGCTTCTCAGGCATCCTCATGGGTACCAAAATGTCAAAATATCTATACATATTTCTTTTATAGGAATAGAACTAAATCAATATCAATAGGCCAACACTGACACTGATCTATTGCTAATATGAAACCCAAAGCTTTGCAAGAAAAAAAAACAAAATAAAAAATCTAAACTTAGGAGTTTCTCACCAAACACACTGCTCCCATCTTCTCGGTCAAAGGGGAAAACAAAGATGAGTTCCAGATACAATGTTGCCTTTCCCAAACATGTCCCATTGCTACCTCTGGATGTATCTCAAGTACAAGAAGAAATGCACATTTTGCAGCTGAGGAAACACCAACCAACAACATAACAATGTAAAACATGGACTCACAGGGAAGACAAAGGTGAGTGGTTCACCCATCGCCATGGCTGCTCCTCACCCTCCCGCATGAGGCCAATCCAATGCTCTGAGATGCCTTTGTATCTCATCACAAAGCTCTGAAACAGAGGAAAAGGAAAGGTTTTTACCTTCTTTCAACCAAAAATCTCAGTTTTACCAGTTGATTGTGCTGCTTCAGAACTGCTTTGGGGCTTGAACATTTCAATCTGCTACCAAAAAGTGTCATCTAGAAACAGGGGTTTATTCCTACAGTTCTTGCAGCACTTGGCTTTGGTGAGGAATTTGAAGACACCCATGATGACATGCCCTCAAGGCCTTTTCCCCAACTTCTCACCCCAGATCTTCAAAAAAGATCTTGGAAAAGCAGACAAAGAAACCAAAAGGTTTCAAATACATTGCTTTTGGGTTTTTTCCCTGTGCTGAGAAAGTCCTCATGTCTCCTTACCAAGTCCTCCATGCTGTCCAGCATGGCCAAGGAAGCACCAAGTGCTGAGCAGTTGTCCTGGCTGGATGTCCAGTTCCCCTCAACCTCAGAAAAATAGTAGCATTTTCCTCTGTACCTGATCCAGTCGAAGGGACACTGAAAGCAGGGCTGGGCATGAGGCTGGAAAGCCTGCACTGTCATTAAAAATAGAACAGCATCAATGAGCAGCACCTTCCCCTTTGCCTCTCTGGGTGGGGAGATCATCCTCCACCCCATGGCTTCCAAAAGTCTTGCCTCAGCTGAGGGCAAGGAGAAAAATTAAGATACCAGGAGAAATCCTGTGAGAAAATAAGCTCAAATCATGGCTGAGTTGTCATGACAAGAAACACAGGTGCTGCACCTTCAAAGAAGGAAACAAGGTGGTAGACTTTTAAAAAACCCACAGTTTAAAGAGGAATTTCAGAGTAGCCCTACCCCTAAATATGCCCTTGGGTGTTGCTCACTGTCATTAATGCAAAAATAGTGAAAATGACAGGAAAAAAGTCCTCTTAATTCCTGCAGACATCTTGACTTGGTGGAACTTATGCTAACATCTCCAGGCCCCTTCTTCTGTGAAAACAATACTTTTGTGTGACTGTACTCCTGAAATGGCTCTTCCTATTGATTTCCTAAGGGTTTCTAGATTATATCAGCTCCCACACCAAGGGGATGGTTCAGCCTTCTGTAGAAAGACTGCTCTGAAACATCCTTCTCCCAGAGAGAACAGCAGCTTGGGTGGACTTTGTCTTCCCCAGGAACATGGAAATAGATCTGCCACAAATGCAACAACCCAAAATATCCCAGAGACATTGCCCATGAGACTAAAGCTTCAACATTCACCTGCAGAAGCGATGGCTGTGATGAGCAGAGCTGTGAAAAGCACTGCCAGCATCACCTGGCATGCCACACGTGCCTCTGGCTTCATCTCCATGCTGTGACCTGCAGGAGAACAGACCTTCAGTGCCTCTGCAAGGGCTCCCAGGGCAGCAGCACACTACAGGTCCTGCCAAGATGATGAAAGGTCGGTCTCGTGCCAGTGCCAGTGGACTTGGTGTCATTCTGGGTGAGAAATACCAAAAATTCTCCTTCATGTGGAACAAAGTTATTTCTTTTTTTATTTATTATATGCTCTTTGGGGAACAGTTTCCTTCCCAGCTCCAGATGCAAACTCCTGAAATGTACCATAATTAAAATTTTGCTTTAATTTCTGGGGTCTACCTCATTATTAAAATTCAGTTGAGTTTTTTTCTCTACCTATACTAAGACACTTTGGGTCATGGTGCCTCCATTTCTCTATCTTGTGATCCAGAATATGCACTTTCCCTTCACTATGAGCAAAGAAAATTCTGTTTCCTAAGGGTTTTATCCAAAAATCTTAGTGTTTTCATCCATTAGGACTTCCCCCATTTTTTGTTTAAGACTTTCCTTTTTCGTCCCCGTCATATGAATCAAATTTCATGGGAAAAACCCTCCTCTCCCCTCTTCTTCCTGGAAAAATATTAGAAAGTAAGTCATAAACCAAATATGCCAGATAGTAAAAGAAAAAAAAGTTACATTAAGAAAAATTAAAAATCAACAAATAAATTTAAAAGTTAACATTTGAAAAAGTCACAAATGTGCTAAATAATAATTGTTTAAAAATTCCTCAAAAATCTTAGTCCCTGGTTGGGTAGAACATGATGATGGAAATGGCTCCCAAAGTCCCTTTTTTACCTTATTGAGTGCCAAGGGCATGATAGAGATGGGAGCAAAACTAGGAGAGCTGAAACAGGGAGAAAGGGCAAGCTGATTTCTCCATGGAAATAAGACAATAATAAATACTTTCTGATGTGTCCAAACTGGATTTAAACACCAAATTTCTCTTGGGATCTCTTAAAAAATTTCTTTGGAACTCTTCAGAAATTTCTTTATTCTAATCCAGAATAAATTTTAACATTTGAATATTTGTGGGGGGAAGAATATGCCTAAAATAATCAGTTACTCACGAGCCTCAGGAAGGGCTAATATTAAATTAGAATAACCCATCATGTCTGAAATTGATCTGTTTAGAGCAAAAATTCTGTCTGCTGAGTGACAAAAATTTTCCCTCAAGGGAAGTGCCAGAAAAAGCTTTCCCTCCCCTACAACCAAAATTCAGCTGGGTTTTGTTCTCAAATTACAGAAGTAACAAAATAAAACCCAAGCCCAGTGATTCTTCAGTTCATTGCCCTACAGTTACCTGCCCTCTTGCTCCTTTCTATGCCCGAATATCCGGAAAAAACTCTCATTTCCTCCATTTTTGGGGTTCCACTTCTATAGGTGCTTTTGCCTCACCTGTCAAGCAAAGTTCCATCTATCAGAGGTGTCACAAAGTTTCCCAGTCCTCAATTAAAATTTTCTCACTATTTAAAATTTTCTCCCTGTACCACATTTATACTTTTCTGCCCAGCTGAAGTTTTCTCACACAATTAAAATCTTGTCCCTCTAATTAACATTTCCTCTCCCCCTAATTAGTTTTAACCCCCTAATTATACTTTTCTCCCCTCAGTTAAAATTTTCTTTCTGTAAGTCAAGTTTTCTCCCCACAATCAAACTTCTACCCCAAATTAGTTTTCTCCACCAATTAAAATCTTCCCTATTAAAGTCTCCTCAGGTAACATTTTCTCCTCGCAATTAAAATTTTCTGCTACAATTAAAATTCCCTCTCTGCAAACTTTTCTCCCATTACAGTTTTTCCCCCAATTAGTACCTTCCCCCCCCAATTAGTATCTTTTCTCCTCAATTAATATTTTCTTTTGAATTAATATTTTCTCTCAAAAATTAAGGTTTTCTCCCCTAAATTAAAGTTTTCTCCCCCCACTTTAAATAATCTCCCCCTAATAAAATTCTTTCAATTAAAATTTTCTCCTGCAATTAAAATCTTTTCCCTGTAATTGAAATTCTCTCCTCCAATCCAAATTTAAGACCACCTCCCCTCAGCCCCCAGGCCCATCCCAAACCCTGTCACCTGTGTCTGCTCTGCGGGAATAAGCCCAGTGCTGAGGCACAACCTGCTCCTGTGATGAGAAACAAAGTATTTTAAAAATGTTGTTTTGATTTATTTTATTGTTTCGGAGGGATTTTCCTGTGCCTCCTCAAGGGCAATGAAGAAGGGGCCCAGGGCCACCTGCCCACCCACTGAACCAGGGGTTCCCCTCCAGCTCCACCTGCCATCACTTCACCCTTTTTTCCAGCATTTCCAGGGTTTTTTCTCAGCTAGGGAGATGGATTGTCCAAAAGTGCTTTTTAGTGTTCAGTTGGAGGAAACACTGATGGACATCACTCTGTTACAGGATGTCAGGGCACCCCAGAACAGCCCTCAGGGATTCTACAAGGATGAAGTACAGTTCCCCTCAGCCCACTTAGTACTTTTTTAGCTTTAAAATATATATATTTTCAAAAAGTGTTCTTGCAATTAAACTACCCAGCTGCAGGGTTTTACCCTAAAACCTAATTTATTTTGTGTTTTTAGGGGGTTTTTGTAATTACTGGAGCAGCTGCCTTTGCAGAGGACAGGAAGGCTGGCTGATAGTAGCTCACCACAAAAACTCTTTGTGACAAAGAAGAGGCTGCGGGTGGAAAAGAAACTAAAAATAAACACGAGATAATAAAACTACATTAAAAATTACTTAAATACAAATTCAAAAGTATTTTTTAAAGTAACTAAAATTTTAAACATAATTAAAAAATAAAATAATGCAGTGCTTTTCCTACTAGGGCTTTTGGACCTTTGGGTTTATCCTCTTATTTCTTCTATTTCTAGCTGCTGATGGGGCAAATTTCTGCTTCTTTCCTTGCTTTTTTTGTTGTTTTAAAAAACTGTAATTTTTACCTCTATAAAAAGGTGTTGCTTTGAGATGTTATGGCACTGACTACAACCTGGAATTAACACCAAAAAAAAAGAAACCCAAGAAAAGAGAGGGAAAATTATTATTGTAGGCTGGAAATTGGTGATTGTTCCATGCAGTTGCCAAGGAGTCTCAAACCTGGAGAAAACATAAGTAGGTCTAGATGGTGTAAAAGAATACATCAGGAGTGGGAGGATGGGCTTTCAGGAGAAAAAAGTCAAAATAAAATAGAATAACAAAATAAAATTCATTAGCAGCCTGCAAGAAATCCAGATTCTTGCCTCTTCCTGGGCAGGAGATGGGCAAACCCTGACCACATTGGATCCCTCTGCCCCAGCATGAAACAGAGGCCAAATATAGTGTCAAAACCAGCAGAATCAGTCACATGGAACAAAAGGCATTTCAAGTCCCTCCCAGCCCATTTTTTGGGGAAAAAACACCAAATGTCACCTGCCTCCTCCCCACCTGCCTGTTGTCACATGGATCCAGCTCCTGACATGCTTCAACCTCACAGCCAAAAAACACTGTTTTAAGGTTTTTTCAAATGACTGTTTATTTATTCTACTTTTACAGATGTTTAGCACAGCTACCAAGCTCAGAGATGTTTCTACACCTCCAGGTGTGCCACCTTTTCCTGGCTGCAGGATACCCATTCCCTCACCACCTTCCATTTACAANGGCAGTAGAATGCTTGTTTCAAATTTTGGGAAGACTTTTGGATTTGTTTACTTTTAGGTTTGCTTGCTTCTTCATCTCCACGTTAAGTTTTCAAAGATCATGGAGAACATTGTTGTGGATTAAATGTCTTCTAAGGTGGGACTGGCTTGAAAAGAGGAGGAAAAAGAGAAAGGAAGGGATAGGACAGGGTGAGAGATTTCTGGAAGATGTTTTGCTTCCAAAACTCTTCATCTAGGGGGGCAAAATGGGTGCCAAGAAACTCAAAATAAACCAACACACCTGGATGGGAAGGCAAGCTGCTTGGAATCCTGGTGGAGATGAGAGCTGGAGTGACCTTTGTCCCACCAACTCCCAGCTCTACCAAGAACTGTAAATTAAGAAAATTTCAGAAGGTTTCTGATCTCCCAAGCACCATCACTGGATGCCCAAGGGTGCTCTGAGGGTCCTGCAACCTCTCCTCCACCTGAGAAACCCCCCTCACCCTAGACCTCATCAGTAGTGATTTACTTTTTTGGAGGAAGCAAAGAAGCTGTAAACTTCTGCTCAAACTCACCAGCTTGACAGAGGGGTTTTGTTTGTTTGTTTTACTTTGTTTTTCCCCTCTAAATCCCCAGCTTCTTCATCTTTCATTTTTTTAAAGCAAATGTGGCCTCTTTCAGCGCCTGCCTTCTGTCCATGGTGGCACAGGCTCCTTTTCATAGCCGGGGGGCTGGAGCAACTCATCCTGCTGGTCCTGCTGGTGGTGCTCACTGTGCGGGGTGAGTAACCAGCTCTTATCTGCATCTCACACTCCAGTGAGCAGCCAGGGAGGGGAAACTGGGATTTCTTTCAGCACTTCAGTCTTTGCAGGGGACAAGGTTGTCCTGTAAAGGTGCGGTATCACCCTCCAAGAATAAACCCACTCTGAGTAAATATTAGATTATATCCATAGCTATAAAACAAGGGTGGAGAATACAAACTATGTTTTCAGAATTGCTTAAGCAACTGTATGAGAAAATGAAAACCAGTTTTGGGGGGTTTGTGGCTTTTACCCCCAAATGGCTGCAGCTTCTCACCCCAGATTACTGCTCCAAGTTTTTCAGGGCTCCCCACAGCCAGTGGTGACAAGCATTCCACAACTAGGCAGTGGGATCCAGGGAAGGAACCAGGTGGAGCAGTGCATGTTTTCATCCCTGGTGCGGTATTTCTGCAAGCCCCGAGGGAACAGCCACACAGGTAATCCCCCCTCCCATCTGACCCTGCTGGGAGATGCTCAGGTGAGACATTTGTGGGGGTCTTCTACTGCAAGGAGAAAGTGCCTCAGACCCTCAGGGCTGTGAGGCCACAAGGGTTACTTGGCAAAGAGGAGTGTTGCAAGGAAGAATCCTCTTTTCCGTGCAATTTTTGCTGATCCCTCCTCCACGGAGGACCATCATCAGCCCCAGGGAGGAGATTCCTCCACCTCCACTGGCCAATAATGTCCTTGTGGCCACCCAACCTCAGTAACCCTCCTTCTCTCCAGCAGCTGGAAAAACCACATCAATGTGAAAAACTCAGCAACGGGGAAAGAGCCATGGTGTGGGATGGGGAACCCCTGAGTATCATCAGCTGGTTACTGGGGAATAACCTGAAAACCTTTCAGTGTGTCTCATGGCTTTTTCTCCTCTTCAGCCTATGCTGGCTGCAAGCTATGCCCCCAGGACTGGCAGCTCCATGGGGAAAGATGCTACTGGCTTTCTGAGGAATTGGGAAACTGGACTCAAGGCATGAAAAACTGTGAAAATCAGGACTCCCAGCTGGTGGTGCTCCAGGACAAGAAAGAAAAGGTAATAGGGAGAAGGCAGCTTAAAAACAACATAAAAGTCCTGATTTTTAGATGGGCAGGAAAGAAAAAACTGCCTAGCAACAGGAGGGCTTGGGGAAGCATTCAAAGTATGAGGCACAATTTGATTGCCATGAAACCCTCCACAGACAGATTTTGGGAGCAACAGGTCACTTCTATTTTCCAGGAGCACATCAAGACTCTTACAGGCAAAAGCCCACCACCAGTGTGGATTGGATTAAGGTCACATCAGAAGGTGTGGAGATGGGTGGACAACACATCTTTCAACCCCAAAATGTGAGTGTATCCACAGTCTGTTGGTGTAAACAGCAGCTTTGCTCCATTTCAGACACAGTTCATGCTTGTCTTATCTCTCCAAGATGTTGGAGTTTATGCAAGAGTCTCACATTCCCCC
The DNA here is from genome assembly GCA_013398995.1 of Alaudala cheleensis. NCBI lineage: Eukaryota > Metazoa > Chordata > Aves > Passeriformes > Alaudidae > Alaudala > Alaudala cheleensis. Next base: position 164,986 of record VWYE01020919.1, on the reverse strand, counting down.
CAGCAAAGCTCTGTAGACAACAAGTTGGGGAATTGTACTGGAGCACAGTAAGCTCACAGCTCCCACCATACCCATGCAACAACATGGCTTTTCATGCTCCACAGATGCTCCTTGCAGATTTTACTGCAGGAACAGCAACTTTCCTCAAATCTGGTTACCCTCCAGCAAGACATGATGTATGCACAGTGAGACAGTGCATGAAAAGGGCAGAACAACCCCACCGAACCTCTCCTTTTCTGCAAGATTTGGAGAGTTTCCTCCTCTTCAGCAATACAATTTTTGTTTTACAGACTTGGCACCTCTCTGCATGAGATGGATGAAGGGTGTGGGACACTGAGGGCCAAGGACTTTGAAGTTAATAGATGTGATGCTGAATACAAGTGGGTTTGCAAAAAAAAGCCTTTCCTGCTCTGCTCTGTGACAGCAGAAGATGGAGAGAAAAGCGACACCTCCATCTGACAAACATCCACCCCAAAATGCCCATGCCACAAGCCACATGCTGTCAATATTTGGGCTGAAATAGCCCCATCCTCACAGCTTTGCAGGATATTTCAGGATTTGCAAATCTTCTTACCATGAGGATGAAGACCAGTTCAAGAGGCACAGATGAGCCCCTGAGCTGGAGAATCAGAAAGGCCTGTGCCTCACACACAGTGTTGATAGAGCTGTGGCATCAATAAAAGCTTATCAAACTGCTTTTTTTCAATTTATTGAAATAACACAGGCAGGAGCACAGGTGGCACATCATGCAAAGTTCATATACCAACATTGCAAATTTCAGCTCAAAAAAGCTTTTGTGACTGACAGATATTACCCATAGACATCTTTCCAGGCACAGCTGAGAGTGTCAGCACACTGATTCAGGCAACTAGGTGGATGTGGACAGCTGGATTTTGCTCAAGTTTTGAGGATCTGGAGGGGTTTGTTTTTCTTCTGAGTTTTGTAGGGGGTTTTGGGGGTTTTTTTTGTTTCGTTGGTTGGTTTGGTTTGGGTTTTGTGGGGTTTTTTTGAGGGGGGGCACACTTATTTCTTGCTGTGGTTTTGGAGAGATTTTCTGCTTTGGTTTTTGTTTGCTTGCTTGTTTTTGAGGCTTTTTGGATTGCAGGTTGGGGTTTTGTTTGGTTGGTTTTGGTTTCTTTACCAAATTCCCTCCCCACACTTTTTTAATCTCCTTCAAATGGTAGAGAAATCTGCAAGAGCCAGAGAAACTTCTTCAGCTCCTGATTCCGGGAGGAGAGGGGAGGAAAACTTTTTCACTGTGATGGTTGTCAGCCCAGAATGGCTATGAATTCTCTGTCCTTGGAAATACTCAAAATTCAACCACACAAGGCCTCAAGCAGTTTAATTTAACTGGACCTGCTTTAATGGGATTTTGGACTAGGTGGCCTCCAGAGGTCCATCACAAGCTGAATGATTTAATGATTCTCCACAGCTGGATTTAAAGCATGTAACTCATAACAGCTTAACGTATTTGTGGTAGCACTTAAATTGCCCACAATTCTTAAATATAAGGTTGATAAAACATGCATAATATGGAATACAAGACCAGGACCTAAATAAAGCCAAGTTACTCTAGATAGCTATTGGAAATACTGATCACCTCAGAGATGTTCCTCTCTTTATATATATCAAGAAAACAGTCAGAAGAACACCTTCCTAGTAATTCTTAGTGCCTTGAAACATTCAGATGGAACACCCCACTGGTTAAACTCAAAAGCTTACAGATGAAACCCCAGAAACATTTTCAACTAACTTCAATGGCTAAAAAAAAGAATTTGATTGATTCAATTAGAATCAGGAGGACTGACAAACACTGCCATACCACCAGGTGCCTCAGCCTACTTACTCTGTCAGCATGTACAAACAGCCCCAAAGATTTTGGAAGGAAGCAGAAAACCGAGCTCAAAAATATGAAAAAACTTGCCCATAAATCCTTACTAAAGGTTGAAATGTACAGGTTGGTTTATGTCCAAAATAAAAGGAGAAGGTTAAAAAGAAAAATATTTTTATTGTATCTAAAAATGTCCTTTGACTTCGATATTCAGGAATATAATTTCCTCTCCTGAATATTACTAACTCACTAACAGGATTTCCACCAGAAATTAGTCTAAGATATTTAGATACAAATTCAATAGTTAAAGTAGACTCAAATAGACTTAGTAAAAGGTTGTAAAAATTGTAACAGATCTGCATCCTTATCATAAATGCTTACCTAATTTTTCCTTCTGTATTTAATTGGAAGTTCTCTAATAGTTGGTTTTGTGCAGAACTCTATTTTTGGTGCTAATGCCTTGATAATAACAGTTAATCACTGCATATACATCACTCTTATAATCAGAACATTTCAAGTCCTCCATCGAAACTACAGAATCAGAAGTGACTAAAGGAGGCACTTTAGCTACAGAATCCTTGCAGCAAATTCACCAGCAAATAACAGTGGCAAAGGAGTTTTCCTATGAAAAGCAGCACTGTGATTTTAGTCTGCTCTCTTAATTGGCATAAACTGTGCCAGAAGGGGAGCATGATGCACAAGGCCAGCATGTTCCAAATGCATGCTTGAGGCACTGACCCAGACACTTGGTACTGACTTTGACACTTCCTCATAAAGCCAGTATTGTGAGGAAAGGTGAGAAGAAACCCTTGATCTACAAAAAAGAGATACAGTTCTTGACTATGTAATCAGCAGCTCCTTTTGTACAGTGGTGGATCAGGCTAACCCAAAGGACACTCACTAGGGTGAAGTGAAAAAGAAATTAAAATTTGCCTTTCAAGGCACGTAATGTTATGAAAAATATTGTAAAGACACTAATGATGCCTGATGACAACAACAACAACAACATCTGTTCACTTATCTTAGACTTTGTTCATTTCTAGCAGTTCCTCTCTTCGGAATCATGGTAGAGTACTTTCAAATTGTATTTGCCCCTACCCTTATGCAAAGAGGGTAAAATATAAGCAGTGATAAAGAAGGAAAGAAATAAGACACAACTGGAAGGAAATATGATGATGACATATTGGTAATTTGAGTGTAGCATCTGGCTGGTCCAGATCCAGCCACAGAAATGAGGTGATGCTGCCATTTTTCCCTCCAGGTCTGAGTTAGTCTGAGGGTACTCCCAAATCAACTGTTCCTTTACCAACCTTCTTTGTCTTCATCAGGTTCTTAAGGGCCAAGTTAAAACATTGTACAATATAATGTTTAGTTAACCTGAGCATGTATTTCTAAATTTCTATTCCAAATGTATGGAAAGTATTCCTGTATTAGGCAGAACTTTCTAAAAGTTAGATTTTTTTTAAGTCTAGAATTTCTATACTTGCAATTTATACATAATACCTGATTTTGTCATGTGAAATAATGCCATTACTAGTTTGTAGAGTAAGCACAAGAACTTTCTGAATGAATCAGTACAAAATTGAGTCCACAGGAAAGATGACCCTCCGTGTTCAAAGTTATTGTATGCTGAAATAGACTCATATTAATGAAACTAAAGTGAGTTTCATTGTTTCCTTTGCATAATCTAATCCATAGTGCAAGCAAAGGAATGAAAATATAATCATTCTAGGCTGCTGTTGCTCCTGGAAACAATGAACCCTAGAAAGAAAAGGCAGTGGGAGGCTTTACAAAAATATGAAAATACAAGGCCCTCAAGAGTGGAGTGAGAACAGGCGAAGTGAAAGAATAAAGGCATGTACATGAGATAAAGAAAATAGAGGGCACCCCCAAAGACCACTGATACAAAGAATCTTGAAAATTTTTTAAGTGACTGGACCTTTCACACCATCTGTGGATGAAGATATAAACATGAGCTTTTTATTACATCTTCTACTAGCCTACAGTCTGTGACTTATAAATTTAATTGTTAGGATAGCCTGTACTTGATACATTCTCTCAGCACTTCTATATTCAAAAGTGCACAGGAGCATCCTGTCTGCTCAAGAGGATCAATGAGATAGTCAAACTCCAGCCCACACAAAATTGCCACTAAATGTGGAATTTCTTCCTTTTTCAGACAGGTATGATAAGCTCTAGTTTCAGGCAACTTACTGGAAAATGAGGAGAAATTGTCATCACTACTCCTCTATCCATACTACAACAAGCAGGAGTCAGCTTGCATTCTGGGAATAGAAAGTCTCCTGTACTTCCTTCATAAAATGCACAGTCATCCCCTACTGAAAGAAGACAGAGACACCCATTAAAAACAGCTGTCAGAGTTGTTACATGGAATTGTCATTGCTGTGCAATGAAAACCTAATAAATTTACAAATGTGAATGAATGAGTGGATGTTCTTGACAGAATGCTGCTCGTCTCACTCATAATGATGCTTTCAGAAGCAGGTGGTGGTTGGAACATTAGTGGGCCTAGGAAGCTGTACTGGTTTGAAAGCAAAACCAGTGAGAAACTGAGTCAGAAATACAATTTAATAGGAAAACTATAAAAAATAAATATAATACTAAAAGGAACAAACAAAAAGACCCTTGGCAGAGTCAGAATACAACCTGATACCCTGTTCGTTAGGGTAGTGGTAGCGGTCCGAATGGAGCAGTCTTGTTGAAGCAGGGATCCTGCAGAAAGATCTGGCAGCTCCTGTCCTCCTGGGAATCCAGTCGGTGCCTGTGCTGTCTCAAACTGCAGATTATATCCAGGTGGGAATGCTTGGCTCCTCCCCTCTGGGCAGAGCATCTCACAATGGGCTGATGTCATTCTATGAGCTATACAATGGGTCCTTGATTGCCCATTAAGCGGAGATAGCTCGCAAGGGGAGTTACCTGTGAGTCATGGGCAGGGCATTGATGGGCCATTAACAGCAGATTGTCCGGAGGAAGGGGGCAGGGAACCCCCACCTGTTTCCAGTAACCCATGCAGATGGTAATAGAATACATACTTTGGGCATATTTTACATTGCAACCTAGGACAGAAGCATGGTACAGGAATGGCACACATACAGCAGGATTTGGAATTATTTGATGTTGGAAATTTTAAGACAGCAGCTACTTTTTAGCATACTCTCCTCCTCTGTTGTCACAGAACATTTCTGATTGCATTCCTGAGAGCCACAGCAAACAAAACCACAGAAATACAGCAAGCCCAAACAATTAGGTCCTGCATTTGTATATAGGAAAGAACACAACAACATCGGGAGGTTTGCCTGCTTGACTAAAATAACTACTTCTCCAGAAAATGGCTTATTCACCATATCCCCAGAGCTCTTCCTTTGCTGCAGCTGATTACTTTGTTTTCTGAACAGGAAATGATGAGGGTAAGAGGTTGAGAAACCATTTATGTTTGCACCGGTTTTGAAAGATTTGGTTTAGCAGAGCAGTCCTGGAGTTTGGTGTTGTCATTAACTTTCCAAGCATAACAGAGGAGTCAAAGTATGTTGGGGATGGATGTAGTTACAAGTCTTGAAGGCAAACTACTTATTTAGGTAGTAGAGAATGCCCAGAGCTGTGATAGAGGATGTTGTGCTAGTGCATATTTTATAAAATATGTATAAGGCACATGTTTGTACACAGATTACTAAATCTTGATCAAGTTGATTTCTTGGTGTTTTCAGTACAATTAGGAGTTGTCTCATGCAGGGAAAATAAATAAATATTCTAATCAGCCTCCTGCAGGAATAAAATAAAAAATTTGGATATGAAATTACAACATTCCAGTGTTTGTTCAGCAGATGTGTCATCATAACGGAGTGTTGAAAGACAATCACCATAATTTTCAAAATGTATTTCCTCCAGAGAGCCAGCAGGTAGTAAGCTAACATTGCGTAATTTGGCCAACAAACCATACAGCATTCAAGCAATGTCTTACAAACTAAGGGTGTACACATCCATATATTACAATAAAAAGGTGATGTCAGTCTCTCAAGGACAATGCACAACACTCAACAACTTTGGCTTTGATAGAAGCATGGCATTACCAGTCCACCAACCCAAATCAGTGGGGGAGAGCAGTGGAACAGCATGGGATTTCAGATTAAAAGACAGCACTGCAGGGGTGAATAATAAAAGTTGCACTGATTAACTGACTTGCCTTACATGTATGTGCAAAGTTCTGTTTAGTTCCCTAGGGATCTCACTGCTTTTGTCTGAATTCCAAGACTGGCATCTGGCCATCACACTGGTACCTGTGCAAAGCTGAGTGCAGATTATGGAGGATGCAAGTTATCCTGGTTACTTTCACAAGATAAAATGTGCTTGGGACTCTGCATATGCCAATGGGAAGAAGTAAGGTACCCCAGGTTACCATGACCAGATATTATGTGCTTGGGATGTACGTACTTGGATGGGGAAGATGAACTATCCTGGGTTACCATAGCAAAGTCTTGTCAAGCCTTACAGCACACTTGTCTTTAGTTCTTTTCTTCCTTCAGAAGCCTATTAACCTTGTTCTGAGTAAAGGACATCAGTCCTGCTCCACACAGGTGGCACATCCAGGGAGAGAAAATACCTTCATAAGCTCCCAGCACAGGAGACAGGCACACTGTCATGTATCTGGCTTAGAAACTATAGCAGGGGTTTTGTCTTCCTGAGGTGTGACACTAAGATGGCCACAACGGATGTTCTGCTGCAAAAGCTGCTGCTGCCTTCACTTAAACAGGCTCTGTGTCTTTAAAGAAGCAGGGATATGCTCACTTCTAATCAGAGGAAAAACAAACCCTGCAAACCATGCTACAAGGCTGACAATTTTCAGAAGAAGTTAATATTGAGACTAGCATGTTTGATCATATTCAAAATTTCATCTTTTTTAGTCACACTGTTTTTCTGCCTTTCTAATGGATCTCAGCTTTACAACAACCTAGAGAAACTTTTGTGAGCTTTTGACACTATGGAAAGAGGCAATACTCAGTTTTGCCATATGAGGTCTGACTTCTGATGTACCAAGGACATAGGTAGTCACTAGTTCCTCTTGTGAGGAATATACTTTGTTCTTGTCAATATCTTTTAAATTTTAAAAGTTGTAAGAAGATAGTATGCACCACAGTACAATAAGTAAGCCAGATCTCAAATCTGTATATTTTTGCCAAACAAAAGAAGGCAAACAGATGAAATCTGAAGGATGAAGGATATGTCAGGACTATGCAGAATAAAGAATGGATGTTCTTTAGGGCCAGAATATGATGATGAGATTATTAAATCCTTTGGCATTACTTAGAAGAGTCTCATCCCTTTTAGAGTTATTACTGATCAGTATTTTCTGTCCTGACACACAGAAAAAAACCTGCTACGCCCAGTGGCCGAACAAGCTTTATACACTACACCTAGTTACCTGACAGCGTGATACCCACAAAGTTTGCATGAAAGTAATCATACAAGAAAATGAGAACTCTCTGTACTAAGCCAGATCAGCCTTTTTTGTTGTCTTCTTTAGGCTTTTATATAGAGATAATAATAGATTCTCTCAATTTATTCTTTGCATCTTCCTTTTCCACTATCACTGATGTTTTTGAACCAGGAATAATATCACAAATTACCCTTTAATATATCAGCAACTCTTAAAAGCAAAAAGCAAAAAAGAAAGCGAAAGATGACTATCTGAGGCAAAATATCTTGAAAAATAAATACCAAATGTACAATAAATATTTGTTACACAGGGAACATAGAGTCTATTTTTATTTTGCTGCAACCAAATAGTAACCAAATTTAGCAAATTGTCTGCAGTTTTAGAACTACATGCATGTTCCATAATCAGTGACCTCAACAATAGCACTCATCTGCCACCCAGTGTCCATTTGTCTTTTTCCATCTTAGAAGAAAAGATGGGAAATATTAAGCAATATGAAGCCTGAAGATGACGATCTTAACAAGATGAACTCTACATTATTTTATTCTGGCTGAATGTAACCAGAAAACTAGGCTGCTATCAGAAACAAGAAAATTAAGGTGAAGAAACCAAAGCATCATGAGTGATCCTAACAAATGATTCAATTAGTGTAATCAGAAAAGATTTTTTTTCTACTCAAGTGTGTACCCACAATATGCAAGAAATAGTGGGGTAGAAAGAAATACCAGTGGAGGAGGTCGTTAAATTTATAAGGCAGAGAAAGCTAGGGGACATGACATAAAACTAACACACACTAATATTCTTTACAGCATCAAATCAATTAGCATGTGGAAAAACATTTACTTGCCTACTACCTGAAGACACAAGATGAGTTAACCCAAACCTTACTACATTAAGTAGATGAAAAATAAGCTATTGTAGAGTGGCTGAATAAGAGAATAGATTTACTGATAACACCTGGGACAGTAATCAAAAGCTATCCTTACAGAAAGGAATGAAGGAAGGACAGGAAAGGAATCAGAAGAGTGGACAAATGATAGATGAGAAAGGAAATAGATGCAGAGCTACTTTCTACTTTGGTTTCTTGAGTATTTGTTCTAATATTATTACCATTATTATTAGAATAGAAACACACATAAAAATAATATCAGGACAGTCAGTCTCTATGATTGATACCTCATGGATTTACAATCTGACAGGACAATGGGACAGTCAGTAGCTTCTGTTGATTTTACAGGAATGGTTTGCTCCAGAAGGACAAAAACCTGAAACCCAGCTAAAACAAAGTAATTCCAAGTGAATTAAAGCTAAGTGATGAAAATATTTTAACAAAATATGTGCTCCTGTAGGTATGACTGACTGTCTTAAGTTTACTAGAAATGGCAAAACAGAATGTAGACAAGCCATTTTTATAAATATTTTTTTCTCACCCCCATCCGCCTACAAGCAATAGATTTTGGCTTTTAAAAGACTGTCTAACCATTAAATGTGACATGACTTGTCATGTCAAAATTTCAAAATGCAATTTCATGTCAAGATTTCAAAATGCAAAATTGCTGATAGAAAAATAAAAAGCACAGGGTCAGGTTAGCCTAGTATGTCACACTAGGTGTCAGAACACAGTCTGTCTTAATAATGGAAAAATAATGTAATTGATTTGAGGGGAGCTTGCTTATAAAGGCTGACATTCAAATAGCTCAAATAAAAGCAACAAAAAGGGGGACCAACATGTACCAGGTCATGTACTCTGGAAAGAAAGTCAGAGAAAAAGACTCACTATGTGAATATATGGATCTACTTTTTCAATTTTAATTATCACCTATTCAAATGTTTTAAAAATCATACTTACTTTCTACATTTTGCTTTCTGCAGCAGGATCTAAGGCATTTTCAAACACCTTTGGGAAAACAGTAAGAGGTATATAAACTCATTACAGCACTAATTAAATAAACCAGCATTCACAGGAACACTTTAATACCTATTCAAAATAATTCCCATATTTTTTTGCCAAGCTGCCACTGAAAAAATATCTTAGCTAACATTATATATTACTGTGTACTTTAGGATGTGATTTACATTTTTTAAGTTATGCAATGTTTTGGGGAAAAAAAAAAGAAGCTGAAATTTCATATTCATTCATATCAGCATCAACTTCAAAACAGCTGTACTTTGTAGGAAAAAAAATATCAGGTTTACAGTACCCTATGTCCAATTCTTTTAACTGTAAACCAGCAGAGCCACAAGGACAATTAGGAAACATGCTTGAAAAACACTCAAATTCGTGGCCAATCCTATAGGACATATCCCACAATAAAAGATTAACAGCTATAACTCTTAAAGGACAGTGATTTCTCCACAGAGATTGTGGGCAAATGAGAAAATGTAAGGAAGTTTTCCTTTATGTTTCTGTGTATTATGTAAAGCTTGTCTGAATATCTTACAAAAATAAAATCAGTTAAGATATCAAAAGAAATGCCTTTTAAGAGACAAATTCAAATGCATTTGTCTGTCTTCAGCTCATCTATTTTACTACAATGGATTATGTCTTACTCAAATATTCTTTGCACATCTTGGAGTGAAATTCTGACCCCTTTGAAGTAAATGGGAACTTTACCACTTTTTATTTGGGCATTAATGTTGGACATTCTACCTATTTAGAGAAGCTGCATTCAGCTGTACTCCTCTTGTTTTATTAATATTTGCTACTCTTTTCTCTTTCTCCTTTTTTTTTTCAATTTTGAATGCATCAACATCCTTCTTCAAATGACAGCAGCGTTTTCAGACCATATTTCAGCAACAGTCTTTTTTAAAGAGGGCTGACTTAAGCCATGTTTTCTCCAAGAAAATGTACAGCTCCACTGTTCATCAACAGCTGCTAATGAAGGTCACAGGCACAAGAAAACCCTAATGTGTGGTACAACAAAAGATGAACTTATCTAACAACATCTACTTCGTGTGAATTACTTTACTCTTAGCCTAAGTAAACATATGAGGAACTACTCTTCTACAGAAGCGGGTAGTATTTCGCACTTCTGATCATAACATGGCTGTAGGGTTTTATTGCATAGAGGTCAAAGAGTCATGTGTTCAGAGTTGCCTTTGCCTTCAGACAGGGAAAAGGCCTTAATGAGAATTATACTTTACCTTCCATGTGTGGTTTTCCAGTTGTGTCAAGGGCAACCACAGGGGAAAGGAAAAGCCATCATGCTACTTAAAGAAAGGCCTCTTGTGAGCCAGATGTAAACAATTTTAGATAAACACATAAGTAGTGAGAGTAATTTGAAAAACAATAACGAATTTGGATCAAATAAATAAGAAATATACTGTTCCTCTAAACTTCTTGCATTCCTGTTTTGCAATTCCTTCAGCTTGGGCTTGCTTGTCAGTAGACACAGCCATTCTGTCATATATTATTTACTAAAAAACAATCTTCAAACACAGCATACATTAACATACAGTAAGCTACAGGAAAAACACTGAAGACTCCTCTTATCATCAGTTCCAGGTGTTTGAATGAGATGTAAAAGAACGCCAAACCCACTTGTCTATCATTTATTTAGATCTTCATTTACATCAAGTCTTCTGTACAGACAGAAATCTCAACAGATGATACCTATATTAAAATTAGGGTGTCACATTGATCCCGGATCAATCATATCTGAATCAAAAAAACTTCAATTACCCTCACATAGACTGTTGCTATTACAGAGATTATGTAAGAATTGTCCATGTGGGAGATGACCTCTCATTATCGCTTATGGTAAAGTTCTAGATCACAAAATCTTAAAGAAATGCGTAGTTCTGTTTGAGGAATGGGCCTAATAATGCATCTCATTATGTTGAGATGCATGTGAAACAAGAATAATTTATCACTTGTAAAGGAAAATAAGATTACATCTGAATTTCATCTTGTACAAGACTTGAGACACCAGTTTCTAGCCCAAGGCATGCAACAAACCAAAGTCACCTTTTCAAAGCACACCTTATGAGAAATGAGAGGAGAAACAGGAGAAACGCATTCATTCTGCCTTTTTGTGTTGATCCAAGAGGCACAAAGTGAGAAATGTGTTGGTTTCTCAGGCAGAAACACAGCAGGAAATGTAAGCTTATGAAAGAAAAGGATATTTTCACATGAAACCCCTTGGTCCAGTCTTAGGCATGTGCATCAGTCCGGGTCTGCTGGACCTTGTCTCAGAAGGGACTCAGTGGCCCTTGGCTTTATTACTGATAACCTCAAAAGTGTGCCAGGTTAAGAGCTATCATTGGGTGCTCTTTCACTTTGTATTTTTGGCTTTTATCATCCTGTGTAACAGCAACTAAATTTCATAGGTCTTAGCATTACACAGAAACAGCATTACACAAAAATTGGATTACAAGAAAATGAGTGAAAACTGTAATTTTTTTCATCTGACAAGAACTGTTGCAAGCAACTTACTAGTATTATCCCTTTTGCCACAGCAGTAATCCCTTTGTTAAATAAACAACAAACAGAAACAGGTCCTCTACCTTCCCAATTCAACCTAAAGTTTTCCTGGCATATTTTTCTAGAAGACTTTACACCTGTGACCATCCCCCGAAAGAATCAGTCAGCGCCTCCTGTTTGGGAGGAAGAGCTAGTTAATCCACGGGTAAAATGCAGGGCAACAAGGGCACACTTTAATTTTTACAGGGGTGTTACCACAAAGGCATGGCATCATTTTATGCTAGCTTCCATTCCCAGATGAGAGCCAAGCTATTAAAACACCCTAGACAGCACTCAGGAGCTCTTAGGACTGTAGGATCGTATACATGTACACACACACACACAGACACACACACACAAGGTAGTTTGCCACCGCCGTGCGGCAGCCTGCAGGAGGCCGACCGCCCTTCCAGAGGCACGGAAGAGCGAGGGGCAGGGAAAGGCACAGGGACAGGGGACGGCACAGGACAGGAGCAGCAGGGTCAGGGGCAGTGGCACCAGCAGGGTCAGGGGCAGATGCACAGACGGGACAGGGGCACCGGCAAGGGAAAGGGCAGGGGAAAGGGCAGCGGCGAGGGCAGGGGAGGAGCCGGGGCAGGAGCAGGGGCAGGGGCAGAGCCGCGGCGGAGCCCGCCCACCGCGCTGCCTTCATTACCGCCCCAGAGGCGCGCCGCCACTCGCTCCTCCCGACGCGCCGAGGGCGGGCGCTCCCGGCCGCGCTCCGATCGGCGGAAGTGCCGCTGCCCCAGTTCCGGCGAACGGGTCGCGCCGCCGGGACGGCACCGGGTATGGCGCTGTGGCCGCCGCGCTCCCGGGACG
>VWYE01020919.1:120030-152367 GCA_013398995.1 Alaudala cheleensis | reverse complement strand
CCCTGTGCCTAAGGAGCAGATGGGTAGGCGGTGTGTCCCTGTTGGCCAGGGCGAGGCGGCGATTTATAAACGCGTTGCAAGGAATTGTGTGTTGTCGCAAGTAGCTGCCATTACGTTACTTTGCCAACGGCGGATTTTTTTTCTTGTTACTGCAGAAATAAAAATGCTGTAATTCCCATACAAAGTTGGAACAATGAGTTGGATTTACTTGTGTTAAAGTTTTCTTCAGATAATCTTTCGCAAATTGTCCTTCGTGTGCCGCTGCCAGAGGTTATCAGCACTGCAGATTTCATAACGTGGCAGTGGAAGGCTGAGGAACTAATGCATATGGATGCATTTTTTTCTTCACTCTTGTTGGGAAAGTCATGGCATATGCTGTAGAGGATAATTTGTTGAATTACTGAGTGTAAATTCTGAGCACACACCTGGAAGTAATATAAACAGGGTTGCTTAAGATGTCCCCTTTCTCACCTATGAGTGGTGACATCCTCAACAGATTTGACCAAAAGGAGCACATGTTTGTGCTGGGCCTTGGCCACTTTATAACTTAAATGCTACTTCTAGTGTCAGTTCAAGAGAAGATGTTTGCCATCTCTTTAGGTACTAATAAATGCAGGCAGCAGCAATTACTTTACTGTTGTGATTTAACATCATAAAACAAATACTTTTTTATCAGAAGTGTATTCAGAGTATTCTTACGCTTGGCTGCTGCTAATATTCCAGCCCTAAGATATCTTGAGGGATTTCAGCTGTCTCAGAAATATTTTTACAGTCTGGAGACTATTACTGATAGCAGCACATGATCCATGATTTTGTAAATACACTTAATAAAGTTTAGGTGGCTTGCAGTGGAAATCTCTTTCTAGAAGACATAACTGTGCATTGCCATGCTTCATCACTTCTGCTGTTATAATGCTGCATATCTAAGGTGCCTTCCAAGTGCATTGTTATTATTTTAGGGCTTTAGGCCAGTCTGCTTCTATAGAAACTGTAAACCAACAATTTTCTCTCCATAAATAGCATGTCTAATTTTCCCCACAGACATACAGCCAAGGGATCGAATTAGCCTGCCAAAAAGAAAGAGAGTTTGTGAAGCACTCTGTAGAATGCACATGGAACCTAGCAGAAGCCCAGCAAAAATTTGGTAGTTTAGCACTGCATAATTCAGAATCCTGTGATCAGGAATCTGCTCAAGCAAGGACAGAAGCTGCCGAGTTGAGATGGAGAGAGGAAGAGTGGAGAAGAAAAGAAGAAGCACTAAACCAGAGGGAACGACAGAATCTATGGAACACAGATCCTGTTAGTAAAGAAGTTTTTAACAAGGTATGACCCACATCATTGTGCATGGAAACAATTGCTGTCCTCTTTTGTTCATTCCAGTTGTTACTAGTCTCTGAGTTTCTTCTGTGTCTTGCACAGCACAAAAACACACGTCCCTCACCTCTGTGCCTGGGAAGATCATGTAATAGACCCTTGTAGAAGCTGTGCTAAGGCACATGGAGGAGAGGGAGGTGGTTCAAAACAGCCAGCGCAGCTGCACCAAGGGCAGATCCTGCCAGACCAATTCAGTGGCCTTGTCAGTACCTATGACGAGGTGACAGCATCAGTGGACAGGGGAAGGGTTACAGATGTCATTTATCTGGACCTGTGCAAAGCCTTTGATGTGGTCTCCTACAACATCCTTCTCTCTTACACTGGAGAGAGATGGATTTGATGAGTGCACTGTTAGGTGGATAAGAAAGTGGTTTGTTGGTGGCATGCAAAGGGTAGTGGTCAATGGCTCAGAGTCCCAATGGACATCAGGGGCCAGTGGTGTCCTTCAGGGCTCTGTATGGGGACCAGTGTTATTTAATATATTCATTAAAATTAAACAGGGATCAAGTGCACTCTCAGCAAGTTTGCAGATGATGCCAAGCTGAGTGGTGCAGTTTTCAGACCTGAAGGTAGCCTTCCAGAGGGACCTGATGAGGGACAAGATGGAGAATTGGGTCTATGGGGATCTCATGTGTTTTAACAAGGCCAAGTACAAGGTGCTGCACCTGGATTGGGGCAAGCCCTGTACCAACACAGGCTGGGGATGAATAGACATGGGCAGCCCTGCTGAGAAGGACTTGGGGGTGCTGTGGGTGAGAGGCTGGACATGACCCAGCCATGGGCACTCCAAGAAGCCAGACATGTCCTGGGCTGCATCCGAAGCAGTGTGGGCAGCAGGGCCAGGAAGGGGATTCTGCCCCTCTGCTCTGCTGAGACCCACCCCCAAAGTAATGTACCCAGTTCTGGGATACCCAGTACAAGGACTCCTGTTGGAGCAGCTCCAGAGGAATGCCACAGAGATGATGAGAGGGCTGGCGCACCTTTCCTATGAGGAAATGCTGGGGAAGCCTGGGGTGCCCTTATTTACTTTCATGTTGTCTTTCAGTACTTAAAGGGGCTTTTTAAGAAGGATGGAGAGAAACATTTTTTATCACAGCCTGTAGTGACAGGACAAGAAGGAATGGCTTTAAACTGAAAGATGATAGATTTAAATTAGATATAAGGGAGACTTTTTTTTATTATTAGGGTGTCAAGACTCTGGAGCAGGTTGTCCAGGGAAGTTGTAGATGCCCCATCCCTAGAAGCCACGGAGGTCACATTGGTCTGGTCTTAGAATAACCTAATCCAGGTGGAAGATGTTCTTGCTTGGGCAGCTGGGGTTGAAACTCCATTGTCTTTAAATGCCCCATCAAACCCAGAATATGAAACCGTTAGTTTACCTCTAATACTGTCTACTGTAATACAAATTATTTAGCATGAACTTTTTTTAATAGTAGAATCTCATCTTAGATTTCACAATTTATTTTCAACAGCTATTGTTGCCTTTTTCTGAGCCCTAAAGCCAGACACAGTCAGGTGATAAATGCAGTCAGCCTTTTAGGTTGAAGGTCCCTTCAAGTGCACAACACACCAAATTACGCACTGAAAAATGTGCCAAAGATGCATACATGCCATAGAGCAACTACAGTTTTATAAACTTAGCATAATTGACAAAAATGCCCAATTAGGAACATAGATGTTGAGGTAATTCCCCCTCTTGGTTTGACTTTCTTCTGAAGCCCCCCTTCCTCTCTAGTTCTTTATGAGAGAGTGTTGTCCTTGGTCTCAGAAGAACCAAGACAGGGATTGAGCCTTTAGGAATGTGTTTTGTCTTTCTTGTTAACTGAGTAGGTAAAATTCTAGCTGTGAATCCATATAGCCATACAATAATAGGCTAGAGAGGTACAAATACATAAAAGCAAAATCAGTTTGGCATCACTGTCACATCAAACTTCATTGATTTGTTTATCTGATCTAGGCTGCAATGTACATGATTCTCATGACAGATTAGTAAGTTCCTATCTGAGTACAAAAAGTTTTTCAGAGACTATAAGGAGACCTTGAAGTTCTGTAACTAGGTAATGCACTTTCTAAAAAAAACCCCCACCTTCTCAAATATGATACAACTCTAATTTTAGAACATAGCCATTTAAACTAAACAGTAACATATTAAAATATAATAACTTTATAGCACTAAACAATATGTGTGGAGTTCATGTGATATTACAACCTTTCTCTTCCTCAGAGTTTTATTAATCAAAAAAGAAAAGAAATTGAAGATGAAGTTGTGTCTGAACCAGTTATGCAAAAGCATGAACAAAAGATTAGACACTTTGGTGAGTCTGTTTTTCCAACATCTTGTGGTTCCTATGGAATTTCTGTTGGTTTGCTCCTTCTTGTACAGAATGTATGCTAATAAATGAAAGACTTAAATGACAGACTGTTCAGTTTTATTTTACCAGCACTAAAGGGATATTCCACACCAGTGGGAAAAGGCAGGGGTATTCCTGGAAATAGAAATCATGTATATACAAGTGCATGGGTCGTCCATGGCTCTCTCCTTTTTTAAAAGATATTAAGTGAAATGTTTTAAATGTTTTAAATTAAATTAAATGTTTTTCTGGCACCTGTTAATCTATAAGGTTAATGGCTGATTAAATGGACATGTTTGTTAACATCTACACTGAGAGTGTGTGTGCCCAGAATTGTTCGTTGAAAACTATACTTAATTATCCACTAGGTGTCACTTTAGCTCAGTTGTAATTGTTAAACCCTCTTGAGCACAAAGCTGATCTTGTAACGCAATCTGAAATTTTTGTGGTTCTCTGAGGTGCTTGCCATTCAGGCTTGTTTCACACTATGGTATAGTATAGCCATATTTGGGATTCTGGAACAATCAAGAGTAAGATTAAATTGGCAAAATTCAGTTGTTCTTACAGACTTGTTTTTACTAAGTTTTTTGGCTTCTGAGTGGCTTAAAGCTGTTTTAAAGAAAGAGCTTTGAGCCCTGTTAGCCTTAGCAAGCTTTTCAAGTATCAAGTGAATACACAACACTGTCAGGGTATGCAAATAGCAGTAATAGGCACAGGCTCTCTCAAGTACCTTAACTGTTCAGTGCAATGATACTGGATAAGAAAACATCTTCCCTGCTGTGCATTTCAGCAAGTAAAAAAAGAAGAGGCTATCTTATAGGCTTCCTAGCTGAGAGTTGGGCAAAATTACTCTTTGTCTAAATTCAAGTTAGACTGTTACAGAAGCAACCTTATTACAGAAAGTAAATTTTTTATACTTCCTGAGTTCAAAGCTGTGTTATTATTTTAAGCTGTGATACATAAGTCCTTTGTAGAAAGCCACAGTATACTAATGCTTTCTGAAGTCACTTGTTCCATGCTAGCTGCTGCCAAGGGGCAGTGTGGACTTCGCTCTATTGCTTGAGTCCTGCTTCTGGATCCTGCTCTGTCTTCAAAGCAATAAAGAACTTACACAGAATAACTTGAAAACAGTCAAAAGAAATATAAACTGTTGCTTTTGTTTCAGCATTTGTTTGCTAGAGTTAGGATTAGTTTAGGTCATTATGACTGAATTATGTTTAGCCCAATTATGATGATATGATTATAGATGGGTGAATCTGTACATCCGGTACCTGTTGCCAATAATGACTGTCAGAGATACTTGAAGGACATTTTTAAGAAGTGCTCTGAGTATTGTTCTGATTTTTAAATTCAGCTTGTTACCTGAAGGTAGTACCATGATACCACAGTTCAAAGTTCTGATTAACTTTCCAATACTGGTGTGGCTTTCTTTGTTGAGATGAAGCTGTTTGTATAATTGATTTTATCAAAAAATCTAGTAAACTATGTGTTAGAAGCACTTTAATTTTTGGCAGATTACAGGTTCTGTTCTTGGTGTTTTTGTTTGCAAACATGTAAAGGATTTGTGTTTATTAGAATTACTTACTGCAAATCTCTGTCCATTAACTTTTTATGCTATTTGGTGTTGTAACTAATGAGATACCTACACCACTTTGTTGGCATATGAGAGCTGATTAAAAATACCAGCATTACTAGAAATGCATGACTGCTATAATCTACTTTTAGTATCTTCAAAGTCTAATTATGCCTTCCGGTAATGCTCTTACAGCATTGGTTAGATGTATAAATAAAACCCCCAAATTTAGCTGCATGCTGTCATTCTGAGGTTAGTAAATTGCCAAGTTGTTATGTATACTGGGTATCAATGCAAGTAACTTCCTTGCTGCATTAAATCACTTATCTGTTTAGAATATCTTAATGGTGTTTCTCTTATTAGGTATGCTGAGTAGATGGGATGATAGTCAAAGGTTTTTGTCGGATCACCCATACCTTGTATGTGAAGAAACATCTCGGTATCTCATGTTGTGGTGTTTTCATCTAGAAGCTGAACAGGTATGAAGATGTTTAAATCTTTGGAAGCACACATTTTCCCATTTACACATTAGAAAGGTGACCAGCTTCATTAGATGTTTAACTGTTCTTCCAACTGTCTCTACTTTATTGATAGATAGTGCATTGTCACATTTATGTCTGGTTATAGCTAATTATGAGTCCTCTTGCCTCTGTAAGCATCAGTTCACATCTGCTTGGGAACTGGAGCAAAAGGAACTTCTGCTGAATTTTAGAAATACAATCACAGGAAACTTCTTTCAACCANTTTCCTCCAGAAGAGAGCTTTGATGGAGCAAGTAGCACACCAAGCAGTTGTAATGCAGTTTATTATAGAAATTGCCAGAAGCTGCAATGTGGATCCAAGGGGATGTTTTCGTCTCTTTTTCCAAAAAGCCAAAGTAAGTCAACTTGGGTAATAATGGTGAAGCTCTTTGATACAGTACAAGAAACCAGTGTTTTAGAGAGGGCTTCTTCCTAACTGTGTGAGGCTTAATAATTTGTTATTATTTAGGCTTATTGGAAGGTGTTTTGTTAGCAGTTATTTTTTAGACAGAATACTTTGTTATAACTCTAGTTCTGAATATGAAAGCTTAGTGGATTTTGCTTGTTGCAGGTGGAAAGCAAGATGCAGCAGAGGGACAGCAGGTGTGTTACAGACAAGTAATAACCAAGTAACAATAGCAAACATGGACTGATCTTAAACTGGTCTGACTTTTGACTAATTACAAATATTTTTGAAGTGTAGTTATGTATTGTCACAACTTTTCCATTCCACCTGCCCTTTACAGTTGGGCAGATATAAATAGTGTCCCTTTCTCATGACTGAAATAGGGCAATCCAGAGCTGTGCAGGAAGAAGGTGGGGAAACTGAAACTATGATTTGCTGCGGACTGTGTTCAGTTGTTCAATACTCCAATGGTTCTTAATATTGTGTGAACAAGTGTAGTTAAAATGTGAGTTAGTTTGTGCTTTACCTTTGAGCAAAGGGCTTCAATAAGCACCTGTTTTAAGGATACCTTCTGAGTTGGAATAAATTAAAGGCTAAAATGTTTTACATGTTCTCAGATAAACCAGTTACTTTACTTAGGCATATAAATATTACAGATTGTCTTAGAAAGAAATCTACCTGAAATGTAATTTTAAATTGACTAACATTATTCCTGAGTTATTCACAGTTGTTATCTCCAGAAGGTATAACATGCCATTACTGCAGGTATTTTTTTCAGCACTGTGTATGCTTACAATTCAAAAGTAAATCTGGCTAAAGAACAAATATTTTTCTCTTTGCAGACAGGAGAAGGCTACTTTGAGGCCTTTAAAAATGAACTTGAGGCATTCAAAACAAGAGTGAGAATCTGGTCACAATCACATGGCTTTCAAACTATGTTACTCCATGATCTCAATGTCACTCCTGGTTGTGTGGGAGAGTGGACATCTTTTTTACAGGTAGGTTTATTATTTCTAAAATTTAACTTAACTGAAGCGCGATTAGGTCCTGCCTAATATCCTACAGATAAGCTGTACCTTTCTGAGATATAAAGAAGATTATTTCTTGAATTGCTAGTGCTTGGGATATATCATGCAGTGTTGTTAATACACAAGGCATATATGGACTTTCTTTTTACTTGTTGGAATTCATACAGCGTCAGCATAAGGTCAAAAGTATACGTTTGTTCAGTGCCTTTACATTTTCATGCCTAAAATAAGCACTGCATGATAAAACCTGATCAGATCCTAGAATTGTATTCCCAGTTGTCACCATGAGCAGTGTAAAATCATGGGATGAGTCAAGTAAGTGACAGAATCATAGAATGGTTTGAGCTGGAGCAGACCTTAAAGGTCATATAGTTCCAAACTCCCTGCTGTGGCAGGGACACTTTCCATAGACCAGACTGCTCATAGCCCCATCCAGGCTGGCCTTCAACGCTGCCAGGGACCCCACAACTTCTCTGGTCAAGAGAAGTCAAGCCTAAGGAAAGTCCCTCTTTGTGATAAAAGGAAACAGAGCATACTTAAGTGTTTTTTGTGGTTCCAGTTACAGCCACATTCTGGAATGAAGAAACAATTTCAAAGATTGTCAAAAATTATTTATTAGGAAAGGAGTCACAATTGAAACTACTTATTTGAAATAATTTGATTAAAGTACCTCTCAGAGGTAGATCAAACAGCTGAATTATATGCAAATGGGCAGTTAGGTGCTAGAAATATTAAGGCAAAATACAAGCTATGCTAGCAAATTTTAAAAATTCTTGACACAGTGACATAATACTAGTTGATGTTTTCAGACTTTGTTTCCTTTCTGTTGTAAATTTGTCTCATCGTAAGATAGACAACACAGTCTTCTTTGTTTCTCTCCCACTCTGCTTCTCCCGCCATGTATAGAATTACAGAGCGTTAAGCTGTCATTTTTTATGTCTGTTCCAGAACACAGGAGATCTGCAAGGTTCCATAAACACAGATGGCTGCAGTTTCAACTCTGTGATACAAAGAGATGAAGAAGAATCCAAAATGATGGACACATTATAGTACTTTTAAGACTGAGGCCAAGTACTCTTATTTTGCCCCCCCTTTTTTTTTTCCCAAAGAAACAAACATGGCTATTTTCTTGACACTTATTTTTCTGGGTACTGCACTTTATTTTTTGTGTCGGATTTTTGTTGTTTTTGTTTGATTTGGGGGGGGAGGGACTTTTAAGGGTTGGTAATTAAGAAAGAAAAACAAAACTTGTAATATTGTTTGAAATGTGCTGCTAGGTTTTTAGTTGTCCTTGAAGAGCAGGGTTCTTTTATTGCCGAATGTGAAACTGGATGTGTTTTCTGCTACTAACCTTGCCTTTCATGACTTTAGAAATTAAACATCTGCACAAATACAATGTTTACAAGAAGCAGCAGATTCTTGGTAGAATCTGCTATTGTCTTACTACAGATGTGGATATGTTTTACTCTGAATATTGGAGATTGCAACTGTATTCATGCTACCTTGCTGACAGTATAAGCTCTCAAATTTGGTTATCACTAATAGCAATAAATCAGTATCTGGTATCAGTATTTCTGATCTGAATGGATTGGATTAAAACACTGGCTTTCTACCTCTACTAAGGGGATATAAATGTTATATTGTACTTTCATTAAACATAACTTGGTTTAATCCTAAGACATAAGCAACACTTGTCTGCAAATGAGTGCTGGGTTGTATGATTTCTGGGAGTCTGACTCTTTTCTTGTTCATCAGGGTAACTTCAGATTATTTTTTCAAAATCAAGTCTTGTTATGGTAGAAGTAGCTGATGAAGGGAACTTGTACAAGGATTAGGCTAAGGCCTCAGTTTAAACAAAAAGTTTTGTTATAGGTCATATTGGGTGAGGTGTCATGCAGTGTTTGAAAGGTACTTCATATGCTACTCAACCAAAGTGGATTTCTGACTCTGTCAACTTAAACATTAAGTGGAAAACCATTAAACGATGCTTGTTTAATAAGCTGGAACTTCAAATACATTTTCTAGACAACGCCTTCCACAGAACTTTCCACAAAACTCTACTGTGCTTTTCTAACTTGTTGCTATAACAGCAGGTCTGTCTGTAAAAACATACACTGTAATTGGAAGAGTAGCAATGACAGCTTATGCCTCAGATAATGATATCAGTACACATTCTTCATTCATTACTGAATTTTTCTGATTATATGATGTCTGGAAGGCATATTGATTTCAAAAGTTTAGTGATCATAGCCTACCTCTGGTTTTCAGTTCAGGCAAAATAACCACAGGCTGGGGCAGAGTGGCTGGAAAGCTGCCCACAGCAAAAGGACCTGGGGGTGCTGGTGACAGCAGCTGAACATGAGCCAGGGAGTGCCCAGGTGGCCAAGAAGGCCAATGGCATCCTGGCCTGTACCAGCAATAGTGTGGCCAGCAGGAGCAGGACAGGGATTGTCCCCCTGTACTCGGCATTGGTGAGGCCACACCTCACATCCTCTGTTAGTTTTGGGTCCCTCAGTCCAAGAAGGACATGGAGCTGGAGCTTGTCCAGAGAAGGGCAGCGGGCTAGTGAAGGGTTTGGAGCACAAGTCCTGTGAGAAGAGCTAAGGGAGCAGGGTTTTTTTAGGCTGGAGAGAAGGAGGCTCAGGGGCACATTATCACTCTCTACAACTGCCTGGAAGGAGGGTGTAGCAAGGTGGGGATGGGCATCTTCTCCCAGCTAAGAGGTGACAGGACAAGAGGAAATGGCTTCAAGTTTTGCCAGGGGAGATTCAGGTCAGACATCNGAGAAGGGCAGCGGGCTAGTGAAGGGTTTGGAGCACAAGTCCTGTGAGAAGAGCTAAGGGAGCAGGGTTTTTTTAGGCTGGAGAGAAGGAGGCTCAGGGGCACATTATCACTCTCTACAACTGCCTGGAAGGAGGGTGTAGCAAGGTGGGGATGGGCATCTTCTCCCAGCTAAGAGGTGACAGGACAAGAGGAAATGGCTTCAAGTTTTGCCAGGGGAGATTCAGGTCAGACATCAGGAGGACTTTCTTCACTGAAAGGATTGTCAAGCATTGGAATGGACTGCCCATGGAAGTGTTGGAGTCACCACCCCGGAAGTGTTTCCAAAATGACTGAACATGGCACCTAGTGCTGTATGTTATTTGGCAGGGTGGTGATGGTCAGAGGTTAAACCCAGTGATTCCAGAAGTCTTTTTCAACCTTAATGATTTCTGTGAAATAGAATCCAGTAATTTTCAGTTTTGCCTACAGGCAAGATAATCAGAAAAGTCCACAGAATATACCAGAGTATTAGTACCAATGCAATAGCAGACCCACTCATAGAAGTAGCTTTCCATATGACTTCTGCTCTCTAGCCTTCTTCTGCAAACAACCTGAAGATAAAAGAGCAAGGAGCAGTTCTGTCCCACATGTAAATTAGAGATAAAAAATACAAATCTCTACTGCATCTGGTTACGTTTGACAGATAGTCCAGGAAAAGATAAGTAAGCATTACCTCCTCCTTAATAATTAGTTAATTATTAAGGGAAACGTAAAGGAAAACCAGTAACTTCAGGTTGTTTTTTAACTGAACGTTGTATGTAAGGGGGTAGTAAGGGCAATGTGGCACAGTGACTTGCAACTGCTACCCTTAGCAGTAGAGCCACTGATCAAGCAATCTGTTACACAGTAGAAGTTATTTTTTAAGTTTCTAAGGAGATAAAACTGGATGGTGCAGAAATAAGTGTCAAATAATGAGATTCCCTCCCCCTGCACCTTCTGTCTCACTGAAATTTATGTATGCTGGCAAAAGGAAAAAAAAAGCATTATTTGTTGAAATCAAAATGTAAAAATACGAGCAGCTAGTCAGGGTTTCTCACTTTAATATGTAGACATTTCCTCCAGAGGACAGTACAAGTGGTCAACCTTCTTGGCAAGCTTTTTTTAAGCAAAAGGAAAACTGATTGTAGTGATAGCTGTTGCTTATATTGTTCATGTATAGTAAGGGGAAAACTTAACAAAGTCTACAATGGCTATCTCTTTTTAGACTCAAATGTGTCTCAATATTTGTAATGCTAACACTGGATGTGCAGATGCAGTCCAAGGTATGTCAACACCCCAGCTCTGTACTTGTTTACAGTCACTGCTAAAGGAGATTGGAACCTGAATTACTAGGACCACAGCTACTTCAGACATTACCAAGACAGAGTTGTTTGTTCCTCAGGTTTTACTGACTCTTGAAACTCCCACTCTGATAAGCATTGAAAAAGGGCTGGGAGGATTAACTGAAAAATAGCAGTGTCTGCATTCCTTGGGCTGTTAAAAAGTGTGGACTGTGGAGGTTTATATTTCCAGTTACCTAGTGAAGAAACACAACAGCTGGTCGAAGACAATCTCAGGAAAACCAGTCCAGTTGATACAACAAAAATTGCTACAATAATATGCCAAAGTTAGTATTTTGACCACTGGAAATCATGTCAATGGCATCAGTAAGCATTTGTTTTCAAAGACAGTAGAAAATGCACATTCACTGGTCAAGATCATCTAGCTACAAGTTTACCAGATTACACTTGATCTGTTCATTATCTGCTATGTTTTTACTAAGAAGGTCTTACAGGGTCACGCAAAGACAGAGACTTGACCAAATATGTTACACATCAGTGAAACTCCATTTCCCATGCCTGCAAAATTGTTGCTCTGAGGGCCAAAATATAAACATAACGCTTAGATAATTTTTCCTGGTACTAAGTGTAATTTATGATGAGCAAAATCAACATCTGTGCAAGCAAACCTTTCCATAAGATCAATGTCCATACACACCAGCTCTGGTCTGAAATGGCTTTTTGCAGAGCAGAGGTCATTGTTCTTCACAGCTTCTGGCTAGCTCCAGCTAGGCACATGTTCAAGAAATGTCCTTTCAAGTCATTGTCATTGTTTCATTTATTGATTGAGTAAATCAGTCAATGTGCTTTCTAATTAAGCTGTATTCTGAAATGTGTTCCTTTAACCAGTCAATATTGCAGACGTATTTTCCAAATAAGAGACACAAGAGTACTTGCTTTTGTTAGACACTTACTGTATTTTTAAAATTAGGTATATTTAATATAAAAAAATACAGCATTAAAGTGATAATCACAGGTAACAAAATTTTACCATAACGTAAGTTAAGGACAGCACTGGACTTTAATTATTGATGAGTCTGGTAGACTACTTGGACAAATCCTTGATTGTGGAATCTCATGTAATCTGGAGTGAGCTATGACAGATGAACGGAAGTTTGACCTATTTTCACCTGGGGTTGGCAGCATCGTTCTGGCTCACATCTGGCAACTTGGTTTGAAGGAAAGCATAGATATGTGGCCAGATCTTATTGGTTTCTGTTCCAGAAAAGGATTTCAATAACCCTCTTTTCCTAAGGAAGAAAAAGAAGAAAACATTGCAGATGTCAAATTGTTTAATAGTTCCAAAATCTCCACCTCATTCGAAGATTACCCTGGCAGGAGTGTGAAAATATGCATGTGATGTAATACATCAGAACAGCTGTAGCATTGGAAATGGCTGGATATTCATTATTCTGTTCCTCAAACAGTTACCTATTGACCACATCAGTTCATAAGACAGATGGCTGTCTGCAGAGCACTTAATCACAAACAGGGTAAAGTAGCAATGTCATCCCACAGCAAGTGCTGTACAGCTGTTGTCCAGATGACTGTGACTAACCGAGGTATTAAAAGGTTGCACCTCATGGATCAAAGAACGTGCATCAGGACAAGCAAAATAACCAGGCACAAGCAAGTTACTCAGAATAAGTTGTAGGAGCTAGTTTCATCTGTCAAGTATGTTATTACTAATTATAACAGCTTAGGCATCTGCCTTACTGTGAGGCTGAGGCATTTTCACTTTAGAAATCTAACAAACTTGAGAATATCATTGTCAATCTAGAAAAACTTCTTCAAAACCTAACCACACCAATGATGGAGCTTCTAGTTTTCTGCTCAACTGTCCTGAAAGAATACAATGAAGGGGGGTGAATATGGAAATACAGACATGACAATCGTTGTTGTTAGAGTCTGATTTCTTTATCTAGGTAAGGGAAGACTAAAGCTCTACATGGTGACCTACTATTTATCCATATAATAGCAGTATAATACTTGCAGCTTTACATTAAGAGAAACATTGTGTGTAATTTTTAGCCTCAAAAGAACTAAGTAATTTGTTTCCACTTCACAATGCAAATGACAATTCTGAATTAGCTATTTATTCCCAAAGACTCTTGCTAGCTGGGTCCAATTGAAGTCCCGTTCTTAAAACCACATTTAAATCCTCATTAACAGTTTGTCTATTTGTGTATCACTTCTTAACCCCTTGCACTTGTTAGAAGAGCTTCTACTTACACATCCAGGAAACAAAAAACTGTAAATTCTTGCCAAAAAAAAGGAGCTGTCTCTGTTACCTCAGCCACCAGAGCTATTGTTGCTCAGAACAGTACTATGATGTATAGAATAATGCACAGCATTCTTTATAAAGCTAAGTGTGTCTGGCTGCAGTGACAGGCCATTTTACCACACAGGTTCCAGAAGGTATCTTAGAACACTGGAAAACCATACTCATTCTACTGGGCTGATTTCTTACTGAGTTCATGGAAGTTACACAACTACTCACACTGCACTCACTGTTGTGGTCTAATACAGTCTGTAACTGGAGAGATCTGTTCTTATGCTGATGCACGATAAGATTTTGGATTGTGGAGAAGAGATTTTACTGCTTACCGATAATATTCTAGAACAGGCTTTGTCTGTGCATCGTAAGCCTGCAGCCTCTTGCTGACGGTCTCTGGCTTGTCATCATCGCGCTGAACAAGCGGCTCGCCGGTAACGTCGTCAGTGCCCTGATCGTGGGTAAAAGCAAGCGCCAGAGTATACTTACTACTTCTCTTTAGGCATGCTTTGTGTGATTTTCTATTTGAATTATGATCAATTTCCACTTAATCAGGATGTAGATTTCTGCTTATAAAAGAGAGAGGCTGCTGCTTGTGTTCTTATCTGGAATGTAAGTTTTCGACTTTCCATTAAAACAGTCTGTCAGTTACAAATAGCTTCTCAGTATTGCCAATGAATATTAGTTCATAGTAATTTGATTGATTTGTCCTCTGGAGCATTCCTAGAATATGGGGAATATGAAGACAAAACCTTCACGTACAAGGGAAAGCAATATTGTTGGTAATACATTCCTGTTTAACAGGAAACAAGAGACCAATTGGACCTTCACTTGACAATACTAAAATGGGTGAAGGAGTTAATGGCCCTGTTATTTTAAGTTGCAAAGTGGAAGAGATATCATTTAGCAACAGCTGTACAAAAAATAGCATAAGTCAGATGATGCTTTCCCTACAGAGGTAGGGACCTAATGTGTTAACTTTTTTTCCCTCTACTGAAGTAAGCATTTTTCAGGTCTATTAAGATGATAGAGACAACCATATTTCACCTGTTTAGCTCTGTTCCATGTTTTTACTTTAATATTGAAGTCCACTGTGTTGGGATAAGTCTGCTAATTAGTGAAAGGTAAAACAGTTCCTAATAGCAAAGCTCTGGCAGCTGAAGCCTACTCTGGTAAGTCTGATAATTCTCTGTTTCATCCTGCCTGAGCTCTTCTGCAATTGAAAAGAACCATGATTTTAAACACCTTGTCTTAAACAAACCAAAAGCAATATTTTCCGTTGCTCACTTCCAGTGCTTACCTGGTATTTCAAGCTGGCAACACTGAAATCCAAAAACTACATGGCCTGCTGTGCTTCTGATGTAAATTAATAGAGCTTCCAGGTGAAATGTGATGCCAGAACAGCTAAGTTATTTAGAGTTAAGGATGAAATACAGTTTTAGCTGAGTTGCACTAAAGCAAATCCTTGTTCTTAAAAAAACTTAATGTAATAATGTACAGTCTTTATCTTCAAGCTCCTCTTTAGGATATCTCAAGTCATAAGTTCTTAAATCTGTTGAAAAGCTTCCCTTACTTGAAAGTTTCTACATCCAGTTTTGCAGTACAGCAGCTCTTCCCTTGAAAATACCCATCCTGGTTAAATATAAACACAGGGAAAGCATTAAGTGGATTCCTCTGACTGGTGGTTTGGTGTTTCCTATATATAAAACATGACTCCTCTGGAGGAAGGAAGAGAAAGCTACATTTTGGACTGTACAGGCTGCAAACAGGCTAAGACCGTGCCCAGATCCTGTGCCAATGTGCAAGGCAGACAGTATTCCAGATCAGTGAACAGTTTTAACAAGAGCTTATAAAACACTGTGGTGTTCTGCTCTGCAGGGAACAAGAAGTCCACCAGCTTGAGGTTCTACCAGGTCACGAACATACCCTCATACCAGCACGGTGTGACCAGAAAGATTCTGTGCTCCCAAGAAATTAAATGAGCCTTTTTCTTCTGAGCTGCTGTGCTTTGAAACAACATGCAAACAGTATTTTACTGCAGCTAGCAAACTCAACGCAGCACTTCTTTAGTGCCAACATGATTGCATATTGCTTACCTGCACTTTGGGAGGATTGAATTCAAGATTGTAGACTCTGCCACTGGCAGGGTGGATCCAGCGTGCTGTAAGCCGACACTTTATGGTCTCAAATGGCACGTCTAGGTCAATCACAGTGTCTATGTGACATTCTTTATCAAGGGCTTCTGCCTGAGCAACTGTTCTGGGGAAACCTTTTTAAAGGAAACAACTTCATAAAATTCCAAAAGCAGAGTTTTAGCAAAAATTACCTGGATTGAGTCATTAGAGAAAATAATTGGTACACAGCAAAAAAAAAAAAAACCAAAAAGTATTGTCATATTCTATAAAGATGGAAGAGATATCAGATTTTTCAATATCTTTCAGTGTGTCATGGCATTTTAACTTTTTTAATGCCTCCTGGCTTTCATTTCTTCATTTCAGCTAATCATCTTCCCAAAAGTGCAACAAGTAAGTGCAAAAAGACCCCATATTCATATATACCACATACCACTACGCTGCATTAAAGCACTGTATACACATTTGGAATAATAAAAGTTCCAGTGAAAAGTTTCACTCAGAAATCAGAACAACCTGGAAACATTTGTGACAGCTCTTACTTAAGGTGGTGGCCATTACAAACCTGCTTTATTCAGTTGCAGTAAGCCAACTTCCTTAACAGAGGCAGTCCAAGATTTAGAAGGGTTCTAAAAGTTTTAGTATATCAAACTGTCCTCAGATATGATGACTGTGAGAACACTCAGGCTGATCAGGAACCTGTCTCTTCACTTCAAAGATGCA
Source organism: Alaudala cheleensis (assembly GCA_013398995.1). Taxonomy (NCBI): domain Eukaryota; kingdom Metazoa; phylum Chordata; class Aves; order Passeriformes; family Alaudidae; genus Alaudala; species Alaudala cheleensis. Next base: position 135,842 of record VWYE01020919.1, on the reverse strand, counting down.
GCATTTTGCCCCATGCACTCTGTGGCTCCCTACTCTATGCCTGAAACTATTAGATAAATCTAGTGGAACTTAGTAGGGATGCAGTGGGAACAAATAATAAGAAAGCCAAGGTCTTCGCAAAGAATTTAAAATGAAAAGTTGAGCACAAGACCTTCAGTGGTCAAAGCTACTGCAGAACATGCTATTGCATCCTGTATTCACTGGAACAATTCCTCTCCTCAAAAAGCTCTAGCATAGTCTCGTGTTCTTCAGTAGTTTGTAATTTGCATCTTACTGTACAAGTAAACTTCTCCATAAAGGACCAATAGGTACAAATGTAAGACACTCTTACATAATGTTGGTTGATCTGTCTATTGCATGAGTAAGGAAAAACATTACAAACAGACAGAGTTAATTAACTCAGACCAAGTGCTTGCTTGTGCATTAAGTCTCTTGCACCTGGTTTGTATCACAGTCATGAGCTGCCCTCACCCTATTTCTCATATATTCACATTATCTTATGGAAGCACTTCTAAATGTTAAGAGCAGAGGAAGATCCAGGTCTTCAACAGTGCTGTTGAACACTGTTCAAGAACTGATGTTCTTCCTTACTATTAACAGACACCACGCTTCTAAGTTATGCAGCTGGAAAATTAGTTTGCTTGGGACTGAGTAATGAGAAAATTCCTCAACAAATTGAAGTGCCTTCACCAAAGCATTTCATTGAAATTGAACTGGCATTTTCTACATAGTGTTTTCTCTATACAGGAAAAGATTTGCAATGTGATAAATTATGAAGATTCCAGGAACACAGAGGAAAGTGCTCAAGATTATACAGCATATAAATCTAAATTGATTATACCCACAGACACATACGACTCAGACTGCTACATGTGCTACAACTCTAGAAGCCACCAACCTATTGTAAGGCAGCAAGTGGGTGTGTGGCTAAGTGAGCATACAAGGAATTCAGCAGCTCTGGTTTGAACTAACTGACCCTGTCTGTTTGTTCTGAATTGCAGTTCCCAAACCAAAGATTTCGGGTTAACATATTTCAACAGAACGGTGTTGTTCCTGCAAAGCCAATTATGGCAGAGCTATCCTTAGTGTAATTCACTGAGTCTCATTACAATGCTGATGCAGACAAAATTTCTGCTCCAAAAGTTTAAAGGCAGGAGAACATTAACTTGCAGCAGAAATTTATTTATTCTCTTATGGTCTCAACACAATTACCTCCTGCTGAGAGCTGCCAGTGAGCACAGCTATACTGGTACACATCCAGATCCACAGGACTGGAACTGTGTGTACATGGGACCTGCAACTAAAGGAAAAAAAAACCAGTATCTACCATTCTTTGCTTTATTGTTTAGGTTTCATTGTACTGTTCACCACAGGAATGAAGCCTTTATCTCAGGGAGGAGCCCAACTGTGAAAGCCACCAGAACATATCACTGTACATAGGAGCAACTATATAAATATAACTATAATAAAGCACTAAGGGGCAGAGACCACTGTGGATTCTTCACTCCCTCTAAATAGAAAGTCATACCAATAACTTTTTTGTTTTATCTATTGAGACAGATTGTGACTAGAGTCTGAAAAAACATGCATCCAGCCCAGACACTATTTTTCTGCTGGGCATCCAACTGTAGTCTCATGGGCTGGAATAACAAGAGTCATCCAGTTCATAAAGACAGCAGCAAAACTATTTTCTCTCTAGTGTGAATGCTGAAACAATGAGCTTACGCTGCAGAACTGCGAAACAGTTCACTCTGGAGAACAGAATCAAACAGCAAATGAAGGAGACCTTTTAGGGCTATTGACCAATGGTTTTTATTACACTCCACACTTTTGCAGTACTTTTCCATACTTACCTTGTTACTGCATCCCATTCCTACCTTGCTATCTAAATTCCTAAGCCACATCCTTCAGAAGTTTTACATTCCCCAAGGACTTTATTTTAAAAAATAAACTTCTCAATGCCTATTTTAACAGGGAAATACCATATGAATTATCATAAAAAATACCAGAATTGCCAGTTTTGAAATTTTTCTGAAAGGTTGAACTACCCTTTTTAACATGAGTTAAATATCCCTATAATGTTCTGAAGGCAGGATACACCCAAAGCATTTGTCAGCCAAAGAAACTGGGGCAGACTATCTGCTGAAAGTTTCACAACAAGTTGGCAGCCAAAGCAGTCCCAAGTTTTCCAGAGCAGATTTTCTCTCCATATATAGTGATATCCAACATGATAACTTACCATCCAACAGCCAGTTGTACCGGTCTAGATGTTTTATCTCATTCAGCATTAGTTGTGTCATTATATCATCTGGAATAAGCTGGCCTTGATCAATGTAGGACTTGGCAAGAATTCCCACTTCTGCAAAAGTAAAAGTTGCATTACACTATCTCTGACCTCCAGCAAGTGAAAAAATGCCCAAAAGCCTGCAAAAAAAATTGTTTTGATTGGGATGACGCAAGAAACTTGTAAACAAGAGAGACAGCATGCTTGCCAAAATTAAAAAACATTCAGATGATCAAATAGGATCTGAACATGCAAATATGTCTCAGATTAATTAGATCCAGCTGTAGGGCAAAACACATCTCTACCCTCAGATCTTCTGAATGAATATATTTACTAATATATATTTGAAATACGAAGTTTCAAAAATGAAAAAGAGAAGAGGCCATTAGCCATGAGTCTTCAAAATAAGATATAGAAAGGATACAAGTTTACTAAGATTTCTGCCCTCAGACTTTCTTTAAAGAAAGTTACTTTCTCAGCTTAGTGGCTAGTTACTAACTTACAGTTAGGCTTCATTACAGACATAAATGCCTTTGGCATTTAAGAAAGCAGTCTGAAGAGGGACAGGCTTGCTAGTTATGTATTTTTATGATTACTAGAGTTGCAAGACGATGTTTATAGATATTGTACACTATTTATGGGAGCACACGGACACTAGTATTTTCCCATGGAACTGTCTAACCTTTAGTACCACTGGCTATTTATCCCACTGGCTCACTAAAATTCCATCCATGCATTGTAGTTCCAGCTATCACTCCGTGCTCCTACATGGCAGGCAGTAGCATGCTGTAGTTCACCCAAATCATGGGTATAGCCAGGAAGAACTTCAGTTGCCTGGGTTGTGTCCTAGGTACAGTTTCAGTACCTTTCATTTATAGAACAATTACCCAATTATGTTAAGTAACCCAGAACAGCAGCTAGACTGGTTTTACTGTGACTCTGCAGAAGCCTTTACTTGCAGCCAGTTAAGATCTAGTTACAGATCTTAAACTAAAGAAGAGAAAATGGGATGGACAGACAAACCTACACAAGATATGACCACTTTCAGCAGAAAGCAATGACAAATGCCAGTCCCATCACTCATAGTGCAAAAAATTCTAGGTGCACAGAATGTGCAACAGAACAGAGGCCCTTCTTCAGATGAAGCAACTGAAAAGCAGTACATGCCCTCAAATAATGCAAATAGTAGCTTTGGTGATGAGAAAAAAGAAAATAAAATAAAGGAACCATTTCCCCTTACTGCCTGTTCACATCTGCAGTCAGGCTTTGAAAGTACAAAGACCATTCAGAAAAAGGCACTGTGCACCTTGGCCAGACTTCAAAACACACTCACTATACGGAAAAAAGTCAGACTGTGGTGCCTGAGTCCTCCAGCACATCACAAACTGGAAAGAAGGTGACTGTCTGCCTGCATACAAAGTGTTTCTTCTTTTCCCTACCTCCCTTCTTCATACCTCTTTTATTATTCTAGTGTGCTTTGAACCATGTACCCTGCAAAAGTAGGTTGGGAGAAGGAACAAATCATGTCTAGATAGCTTAATGTGTACTTGATGCTTGGCTCTGCTACTGATTTATGTTGCAGCATTGCTCTAGCCACAATGATCAAAAAATATCTGCAAGGCAAGGTTCACAGGGAACAATTCCAACTTACTTAGGAGAGATTAATGAGTTTTTGAGCCCAGAAACTTTTAGAATACAGTAAGCTATTACTAGACCCATAGAGTTTCAAAAACACTGCCTTTTGCCCCTCTCTACAAGTCATTTATAAAGTCACTATTACAGAAGGAAAAAAACCAGGCACAACCATACCCAAATAGTCATATATTAGGACAAAAAGTTGGTACAGCTTTTTTTTTTTTTTTTCCCATCCCTGCTGTTGGGAGTGGGATTTCATGGGGTTTTGTAGGTTTTGTTTGGTTCTGGGTTTTTCCAGGTTGGGTCTGAAACTGCTACAAGCATGGCAATCTTCAGAATTACAGGTAACACAGGTTTCTTTCCTTTGTGGGTGATGACAGGTATGCATGTTCCACAGTTTTACAAAGGATTGGCATGTTCTAACCACATGACAGCAATCAAGTGCAATCATACAATAATTACCTTAGCATTAGACAGGTGGTCACAGACTCTCCACTGTCCGGATAATGATAATAATAATAATTATAATAATCAGCCTGATAATAACTGCAGAATGATAAGGACACTCATCTTCAACAGGACTTTTCAACCATGTCCATTTTCACCAGATAGCAAATGTGACATTTGCACCCTATAACTACTGTTAACTATATCTAATTTTCCAAGGCCTTTAACTGCCCCTCTTAGTGTAACTCATTTACCAAAGAACTGGAAATTGCAGGACTCTTCTATTACAATCAAAACTCAGTGATCTTTGCCTTGACTGAACTTGTCAAGGCTCTCTGAGTTGCCTCTCAGTTGTTCTCCTATTTTCAGTGTACTACCTAGTCCTGCTACCTCATACTTCATTCTCAACCCTCTGGGAACCATTTCTGCAACTAGTGACTGACTTTGAATGAAATTGCAATTGGGTTTCATCTGGGTTTACTAGTGAATGAGAAACTCTGTAGCAGATTCTGGTAAATTCTGCTGCAGCTAATTTAGAGCAAACTTCACCTCTTAAACTGTCCACTGACTTCTTTCCTCATGTTCTGGATTTTAACATGCCTTCCATTTCACGTGTTTGCTCTACTTCACAGTCTTTCATCTGTCCAACCCACCTAGAATTCTTTGTGTAATCACTTGTCTTTCCATCACTTCAGGCTCCCACCTCAATTCAAGCAATATAATATTTCCACTCTTCTCACACAACCTTCAGCATGACGCTGGTGCTCTAAGGGCTTGCACAAAACCAAAAGCATTTAGTAAACATTGTAAACTGCAAAGCACATGGTAAAATAACACTTCCTTTGTTTTCTTGGAGTGGCTAGCCACCAGGTCTTACACTGAAAGTTCATAACAGAACAGTTTTGTGACCCTCTGTAAATAAAAACTTATGATTGTGCAACCAAAAAGAAACAGCATTAATATGATCAGGTATGTCTACCTGACATACCTGGTGTGCTCCTAGCAAATTCTTAACTTACGATATCTACAGTAACAACTATAGTAAAGTAAGTCACTGCACCAAAGTCATTATCCTTACTGAGTAAACAGAACTTGAGTGAAGACATGAGGAAATCACATCACAACTGCTTCACCTTCAAACATGCTTATGAGTATTCCAAAGTTAAATCTGCCAGTCAGCTAGGCATAATACTACAGTGATACTCACAAGTGAATGTAATATTCTACAGCTTGAAGTTCCTGGAAATAATAATACTCTCACTTCATCATGTGCAGCCTGAGATTGTCTTTCATCTCACCATATAGAAAAGCAGATGTGGAAGTCAGGAACCTTCCATCATTGCAAAAATCCACCAGAGAGAGGGACTGTGGTATCTCAGCTGAGGCCAGAGCTCAAGCTAGGACTATACAGCAAGGATAATTAATATCTTCACCTAGTATAAGCACCACTGTATGTAAACACAGACCATGCTGAAACCTAAGCATGATATGAACTTGTAAGACAATAAAAATTTTAAAAGCCACGCAGTTTTAAAATTTTGTCTTTTTTTTTTTTTTTTTAAAGCACTGCTGTGTTATTCCTGCCAGCTCAGAAGTAGGCCTAATCTTGAAATAGCTGTGTAACAATTCTAGGTACCTCTACTTCTAGCCATCAAATGAACATTCAAAAAAGTCTGATTCCCCAAAACCCCTCCTCTTGCCCTGCCTGTTAAAAGACGTGAATATTTACTCTTTGAAGATGCTTCCAGCTGGAGAAACCATGACAAACTATTAGAGCTATTAGAAACACGTACAAAAACCACTGGGTTCTTACAAAAAGTACCCAAGGCAAAGCAACAATGAGGTGTAACAAAACAAGGACAACACGATAACCCCTGTGCACATTCATGAAGAGGCAGGCAAGTGACAGCCTGTGGAGGACCCACGCTGCAGATATGAGGCCCACCCACTTCAGTGGCCTCTGGCCTCCAGATGAGCTGTGTGAAATCACCCAACTTCTGCCTGGGTGGGGGCCACACAGTGGTGGGACTGGGGAGCAGCAAACCCCCGTAAAGGAGCGCCTTTTGAAGCTGCAGGAATGCGTGTTGTGAGCGCGTCTCCCTTGCCCGAGCGGAGCTGCGTCCCGCGGGAGCCCCCTCAGCGCTGCCTGGGGACGGGGACGGGAAGAGGGATCGCCGCCGCCGCGCACGCATCCCCACCCCGCCTTCCCATTCCCACCTGTCTTCCTCTGCATGTTCTCCCTCAGCAGGTCGCCGCTGGAGATGTGCTTCACGCCGAAGTGCTTGATAATCCGAGCGGAGACGGTGCCTTTCCCGGAGCCCGGCGGCCCCATGATGACGGCGCGCAGCAGCGGCTGCACCACCATGCTGCTCCCGGTGTGTGTCCCGCTGCTCCCGCTGCTCCCGCTCCTCCTGCCGCGGGCGCGCAGGGCCGGCAGCACCGCCGCCTTCCCGGGAACCGCCGCCTCGCTCCGCCGCGGAGCCCGTGCCGGTCCTCCCAGGGAAAAGCAGCGGCAGCTCCTCCGGCTGTCAATCAGCGGCAGGAAGGAACGATCCTTTACGTAAGTGCACGGGGGGAGGGAGGGAGGGATAAATGAATAACCATAACAAAATGATAACTAAAGCAAATTGCGTCTCAGTACGTCCCATCACACCGCATATTTAGGCATCGCTGTTCAAACCTGCCCTGACCAGCTTCCCCGCACCCCTGTGCCCAGGAGGCCCGTTTTGGCCGCTCCCTAAGCCGTCAGCCCCTGCCCCCTCTCAGTCATGGAATCAAAGAGTCGTTTGATTTGGAGAAGACTTTAAGGTTCACCGAGCCCAACAAGTAATCCAGCTTTGCCAGTCCATCCCTAGACCATGCCCCAAACTGACACAAGCCCACCTTTTAAATATCCGCAGAAATGGTGACTCCACCACTTCCCTAAACTATCACGAGGATTTCCCAAACTGAGCTGGGACGTGGCTCCTCACTTGGCTGTCACTTGATGACTGCTTGGCTGCTGACACATCCCATTGCTGTCACGGCCCTGCCCAGGTGCCCTGAGGCTGTGGCTGACTTTGCTGTGCTCATTCACCCCCATGCAGCAGCCCTGCTCTTGCTGGTCTCTCACAAATGAGCTCCCATGTCCAGCAGCAGGCAGCTGCGTTTTTAATGAGCTGTACCTGCGTTTTGTTTATGATACATGAATGTGAACAGCTGCAGGTTGTCCTCGTTCTGAGTAGTGTTCTTCCAAAAACCAAAATGTCCTTTCCCAGAGATATGATTTGGTGATTCTCAGCTACAGTAGAACACAATGTTTTGGCCACAGCATTAAATTGTCCCATGTCCACCGCAGGAGAAGTGAGTCCTCCTACTAAAGGTTCTGGAGATGCTGATGGATCTCAACCACTGTACCAGAAACATCACAGTGAAAAAGTGAGCAGAAAGCAGAGCTATAGTCAAAACATTAATGAAACTCAGCTTCCAGTTCTAAAACATTGTTTTATTTAAATAGCTTTACACTGAAACAAGTAAAGCCACAAGAGAATATTCAAATGAGTGTTTGGTACAGTGGAACAGTAAGGAAATGGGAGTACAGCCTCAAAACTCTCCAGTCAACAAAATTAATTGCCTTAACAATTAAGTAGGAAGGCACTGGCTTAGCTCATAGAGCTTACTATGAGCATAAGTCTCATTACATTGAGAAATGTGAACCTTCATAATACCTCTATTCTAGATTGTACTAGGACAGAAAGAGTGAAACATTCAGGGCTTTAGCAGTGTTCCCAGGGCAACACCTCAGTCTGCCAAAGCACCACAATCTTAAACAAAACTTGGCAACAAAAGCCATTTAAATGTTAGAAGACACACTGTTTGTTTTAAGCTCCACACTTCAGAGACTTCTGAATGGCAGAAGTTCACAAAATGTGTCGATAAATCTTCCTAAAGCAAATACATGGGAAAATGGAAAGTATTGTATGAAATATGTATCCAGCAAATAACTAGACTGGTCAGAGGGATTATTAACTCTCATCTCCAATGCCACTATGTATAAAAAGCAGCAATAATTTATCTGCCTGTTAAAAAGGAAGCCTGAGGTTAAGCCTCTCTACAGGCCTATTAAGTAACTCAGAACTCCAGACAGGAATGCTAAGACAATCTTTTTGTTAAAGACTATTTAGAAACCTCTCTGAAGTTCATGACAGATTCATGAGGAAGGGGCGGAAAAGGATAGAAAGGCAGTTCTCCTACCCACACAAATTCTGTCTTCTGAGTTTGACATAGAATTCCTTTAGTACTGTTGGGTAACTACTTCCCAAGTGTTATATGGTGAGTCAAAATGAAATGGTTACTTACATGAGGAAGAAGTCATAGGATACTGACTGGCAGGACTCTAACATGGTCTCTCACATAATTTTTGTACCTCATTTGGTGGAGGCACGGACAATTAGATGGGTGAAAATCAGGCTAGAATCAAAGTGTAGTGCTTAGTGTTTTGTACACGACCAAAAGCTGTTAACAACTGTTTTTCCAGGGCCTGTCCTGGCGCCTTGTTTTATCTAGTGTCTGTGAACAACCTTGGAAGAAGAGAGAATGCACCCTCATCAGTTTTGTCAGTAACACCAAACCATGTGGCCCAAGCAGGTGAGCTTAGTGGCAGGAGGTGGAACAGGTGGGGAGAGGGACCAAGCAGGACCCTGACAAAAGTCAGCAAAGGCAGGTACAAAGTCCTGCACCCAGGACACACTGCTTCCAACAGTGCAGGCAGGGGACTGACCAGCACGGCAGAAGCTCTGCTGAAGAAGACTGGGAAGCACTGGTCTACAGCCAGCTAAGCACCATCTAGCACTTCCTAGGCCACATCTGCGTACTGTGCCCAGTACTGGGCCCTCCAGTACAAAACAGGCATTGATCAGTTGGGACAGGTTTAGCAGGAAGTGACCAAGATGATCAGGGGATGGAAAAGATACACTGCCACAAACAGATGGAACCACGCTTGTTCAGACTGGAGAGAAGAAGGGTTCAGGAGTACCTAATAGTAGCCTTCTAGCACCCATGAAAAGGTAACTGAAAAGGCAGGGACAGGCTGCTTACTAAGATGAGTTGCAGGACTCAGTAGGTCAGGCAGTGGAATCTAAGTTTTAGTAGACTCAGCTTCCTGAGGTTTTTAAGACCCAACTGGATAAAGTCCTGAGGAACTCAGTCTGACCTTGCTTTGGGCTACAGATCTGGATTCCAACCTGGATAAGGCTATGATGCTGTATTGGTCAAACAAGATACCCCATTAATAATGTTTTTTTTAATGCATGAAATACTTATCCAATGAAGGCTAACATATATACACAACACAGCTGAAAATTCTCCCTCAAAAAATATATACCATCAAGAACACTTGAGGAGCAGATTTTTCTTTTTTCAGTTAGATACAGGTTGAAATATGTAGAATGAAATGTTGCTGTTGAACTGTTTCCTTTAAAGTAACAATGACATAACTCTTTACAAACCAAAAAGGTAGAGCTGAGATACTTTACTTATTTATTATAAATAGTTTTATTGCAAAGAGGGATATAAGACTATCGTTTTTGTGGTGTCACTCCTACCTTTATTAAAAAGTCTAATGAGTTATTCCTTCCAGATAGCTGAGAATAGCAAATTAACACTTACACATAGCATGGGTTGTTCCAAAACTTTAATGTTTTCTAGGAAATGTGTATTCTTCAGACAGAAATGTATTGCCTGTACACCAAGCGTGTTATGCTGAAAACCTTAGTTATGATAAAGATGAAACACATGTTATTTTAAAGTGAAAAATCTATTAACATAGCTGAAATCCTGACAGTCTCATTCAAGAATTATTAATTCAGATGTAACTACTACAGAAAGGTTATGCTAAATTACCATTATTAAGTTTTATTATTTATTATATAAATAAAATTATTGCTACACACACACTTCTCAGTTTCTCCCATTCTCCTTGTGTTGTATTTCACCCCTTTTCCCTCCTTGCCTAGACCCCAAGGTCATGGTCTCACTCAGGTGAGGCAGGTGGGGTTATGGTGAGTCATCAGCACCTGGAGTCCTTCACCAGGAAGAATGCCATGCTTCTGTTGACAGTTTCTTCTTCATCCCTCTAGGGTTCACCTGGAGTTATTTTTGTATGCTTGCTAATACAATTTTACACCTTGTTGTTTCTTCACTAGTCTGTAGCCCTACATTACATCTGAGTTTCCTATAAATAGTACCATCCTTATATATTATATTATTATATATTACTGGTTATATTATATATGTTATATATTATAATATATATATATTAGTGTAAGGTTTTTTATATATATCTCTGTGTGTGTGTGTATGTATTAGTGTATTAGTGTATTAGTGTGTATGTGTATTAGTTTCTTTGTCTTTTTTGCTAAACCAGTTGTGTCCAGCTCCAGGTCTGCATCCAAGAAAAGAAACAATTAATACAAGAAAAATACATTAGCCATAGAAAACATGTCAAAACTGCTCTCGTGATTAAAGGAAGCAAACCAAAGCTGTAAGCAGATCAAAGAACATTCGAGCAATATAAATCTGACAAGCTTCTGTTCTGATGCTTTGGAAACTCAGCACAAGGCTTATGGCCTGTTATGAGCAATGACAATACTTTGTTGCAGTAACAAATTGATACTATTAAAATAGAGAATTTTAATTATTTGAAAAACATTTCTGTTATCCCAGTGATTCTTCTGAGCTGTGTTTCGAGTTTGTAATATTAGTCATATAAAAAGCACTCATCACAGATTGTTTAGACATCCCTCAAATACACACAAATGGGAAAAGAAATCAAGTAGAAGAGAAGTTACATAGCTGTGTTTCTGAGACTGTGTTAAAACTCTTGGGAGATATGTAAACTAACAGAAACTCAGAGAAGAGTGTCATCTTTTTGCATACTTGGAGCTCTCATACATTAGCAAAAGGCAGATCTCTTTTGGAAATTTCAGTAATGACCTTTTCTGTATTATTTATCTCAAGTGATGAAAATATCATGTCATGATCTCCAACCACTGATTAAATCAAAATTAACATTTCCCTGAGTATTAAAGGTAAATATGAAAGGTACATTAAAAGTATAAAAGGTAAATTTTTTTTTGAGATGCCCAGATCATGACACATATTTTTCTCCGACATGTATGTGCCGCTCAGTCTCTCTGCGCCACCTAAAGGCAGTTGGTAAAAATAATTTTCCTGACTCCAGAAATCCTTGACCTTCTAGCACAATAAGCTACCAGCATTCCCAGGGAAACAAAACCCCTCTTTTATGTCACTGGGTATTTTTATGACAGCTAGAGCTTTCACTACAGGGACACTTCCATTATACCAGCAGAGTAGTGTTTTTCAGTCTTTCTGCCAGTGATTTTTTACTGTAAAGAAAGTAACTGAAAGAAGTATCGTATTTCAGTTACATGAAAAGATTCTGGCTGCCAATGGAATAATTTTTGGGGAAGACTGTTTTCCCAGTTTTGTTTTCCCAGTTTTGTTTTCCCATGCCTTGACATAAAGCAGATACTTGCAAATTGTTAACAGATGATAGCAAATAATTACAAGTCACAGAAGAAGGACAGGATGGACAGAACTAAAAATACATGTGTGGGAGAGCAGGGGAGTACACAAAGGAAGAGAAATGAACCACAGCAGAGAGTTCATTCAAAGTAGACGTAGTTAACTAGACATTTTCAATGTAAATCTGAGATACAGAGTTCAGACAATGCAGTGAAAAAACATAGTTCCAGCAGCAGCACCTTAAAGCCTTTCACACAGCTGTCTTCACAGAAGAAGACACCCTTCATTTCAGTGGGAGTGATCATCCTCTTTTACATCCCATATCCACAATGTCACAGCAAACTGTTATTTAACTACTACCCTGCAGTTATGTCTAAAAGGCTTGTGAATGAAGGAAATTAAAGAAAACAAAATTGTTCCCTGAAAATAGGAAACAGTAAGTTTAATCATTAATTATGGAGTTTAGCACTGTTTGCTCTGGAATTCCAAAATACCCTCCAAACTCTGAAATCCAAAGGAATTATGCAGAGACTTAATTGTTTGTAAGCAGGAAAACAAATAATGGATTTATTGAGAAAGTTTTAAGAATTTTTGTGAAGTTTGGACATAGATTTAATAGCTCAGAGAAGATATATATGTTCTTTACCTTACACTCAATTTCCTCTTAGTTCTGCTCAGTGCATAATAGAAAAGAATTTCAGCTGCTCAAGTCCCACCCTCTTTTCTGTTATATTCTAGATCAGAGCTGCAACTGGCAACTAATTTCTAACACACAGAAAGCTACAATTCTTTGATTCCACAAAACTGTCCATGACAAAACCCTTTTTCTAAAAAGACAGAGAGGTTCATCTGCACATGTACCTTGAATAGCTCTAGATATTTTTGCCTATATCTCAGCAATCTTGGGCATTGCATGTATGAACTAATGCTGTTTAACTGCTGTCTTTTTTTTGCTCCTCATTCTCCACAAATTTCTCAACATGCTTCCTTTAAAAAAAATTTCTTAGGCTTTGTTTCCACAGATGTTGCCTTTTGATTTAGATGTATAATTTTTTTCTGGGTTTGATTTTTTGCCTTAGCACCTGCATCTGGGAAATCTACAGAATCTGTACAGTCTGGGTTGTAAATGGATTAAGCGTAGAAGAAATTTGGGATATTTGGTATGTGAAAAATTTGACTTGAGCATAAAGAGCAGTGTGTCCAGCTGGTCAAGGGGCAAGACTACCCTTTTCTGCTCCACCCTTCTGAGACCCCACCTGGATTTCTACATCCATCTGTGGAGTCCTCACTTCAGGAAAGACAAGAGGACACTCTTTAGCTGTGTGAGGGGACATTTCGGTTGGACATTAGGAGGAATTTCTTCACAGAAAGGCTCTTTGGGCACTGAAATGTGCTGCCCAGGGAGGTGGTGGAGTCACTCTCCCTGGAGGTGTTTAAGACAAGACTGGATGTGACAGTGCCATGGTCGAGCAAACAAGGTGAGGTATGGTCATAGGTTGGACTTGATGATCTCAAAGGTCTTTTCCAACCGAATCAATTCTGTGATTCTGACTCTGTGATTCTCCAACATGGACGTGATTCAGCCAGTCTAGATACGGGTCACAAAAATGATCAGTGGGCTGGAATAATTTCTTCTTGAGGAAAGGCTGAAAGAGCTGAGTCCGGTCAGCCTGGAGAAGAGAGGGCCTTGGTGAGACATTGCAATCTTTCAGTATTTAAGGGAGCTTATCAGAGAGACAGAGGGAGAATTTTTACCAAGAACAAGTGGCAGGACAAAGGGCAAGAGTTTTAAACTGAAAGAGGGTAGATTTACACTGGACAAAAGGAATAAATTTTCTACAGTGAAGGTGGTGAGGCACTGGCACAAGTTGCCTACAGAAGTTGTGGATGCCCACTGGGGACCTGTAAGTGTTGAAGTCCAGGTTTGATGGGGCTCTGAGCAACCCGATCCAGCATGTGGGCTGACTAGATTTTGCTTTTCTGTGATACAAAACTTGCAGACCAGTGTATCAACACAATATAAATCTTTATGCATGCTGATCACAAAAGTCAGCAAGCAGCTAATAATAGGAGGTTTAGTTCTTTCAATTTCTGTAAAGTGTGCCTATCATGGGTTAAAAAAAAAAAGCTTTATTCTCTGGTAAACAATTTAGTAAAATAAAAAATGGTTATCTTTTGTGTGGAAAATTGTCTGACTTTTGCTGTACAACACTGGAAGGTGCTGTTGACTCTCTTGAAGGATGAGATCTCCCTTGCAGAAATAGGGATCTAGATACAGTGGAGCACTGGGCAATCACCAGTGACATGAAAATGACAAGTTAAAATGCCAGATTCTGCGTCTGGGATAGAAAAATGCCAGACCCAAGTCTAAACTGGGAGAGGGGCAGCTCTGGGGTTACAGAGAGGGATCTGGGGGTGCTGGTTGGCAGCAAGGCTCTGTGGCAGCCAGCAGTGTGCCCTGGCAGCCAGGAGGGCAGCAAATCCCATCCCAGGTGCAGCAAACCCTTCCTGGGTGCAGCAAACCCCATCCTGGATGCAGCAAACCCTTCCTGGGTGCAGCAAACCCCATCCTGGATGCAGCAAACCCCATCCTGGGTGCAGTAAATTTGACAACCCCAGCTGCCCAAAGAAGTGACTGTCCCTCCCTATCCAGCATCAGGGCAGGGCCCTCCCCTCGAGGGCTGGGTGCAAGTCTGGGCTCCACCATTTCAGTACAATGGGAAGGTCCTCGAAGGTGTCTGGAGAAGGGCAAGACAGCTGGTGGAAGGACTGGATACTATGGCCTGTGAGGAGCTGCTAAGAGCTTTGGGCTTGCCTGGGAGAAAAGGAGGCTGCAGGGCAACCTCCTTGCTGTCTACAGCTTCCTGAGGAGCGGAAGATGCTGATCTCTTCTCCCTGGGATCCAGTGATAGGATTGTGGGAATGGTTCAAAGCTGCACCAGGGGAGGCTCAGACTCACCATTAGGAAGCATTTCTTTATAGACAGGGTGGCCAAGCCTGATGATGCCCTGAGCCTGTCAGTGTGTAAAGAGGCATTTGGACAGAGCCCTTAACAACCTGCCTTACCTTTGGGTCAGCCCTGAAGTGAAGCAGCTGGGCTAAATGATTCTGGTGCCTCCCTTTCAACTAGACTATTCCATTTTAAGAAACTTTTCATGGGCACGTAAATATAGCCTAACAATTTACATTGTCACAACTCCGCTGTAGTTGATGTTTCTCTTAAAATAAGAGACTGAAAGCTTTTGTCAGCCTCCTCCTTAAGGACAGCAGGACTCTGCCACTGTCATTATGCAAATAGGCTGTCTCAAGGACCGCGAGCAGGAATCATCCCTCCGCTCAGTTTTCCTTAAGGTAGCCAAGGATAAATTACTGAGAAGTACTGCCTAAGGAACATGTGCCCAGAAACCGACTCATTTCGATGTAGGGGCAGTATCCTTTGCAGACACAACGTTCCGCTCCGGACTGTCCTTACCCGCCCGTGGGAGGAGAGCCCGCATCGCCCGGAGGAGCAGCGGGCTCCGGTCAGACACATCTCTCGACACTTCTACAGTCCTTAAGTTTCAACTGAAAACACGCAGGTTAGGAGAGCAGACGGAAAGGCTGAGGCTTTCCGTGCCCGGCCCTTCTCGCCAAAGAGAAATTGACAAACTCAGCCCGGCCCTCCTCGGCACGGCCCCGCCGCCGAGCGCTGCCGGCCGCGCCGCGCTCCCGGCGGATGCGGAGCACGGGGGCGGTGCGACCCCTCCCAGCGCCCGCCCGCCCCCTGCCCTTTGCCCCCGCCGGTGTCCCAGCGCTTCCTGTTCCCAACCACGTGGGCAGCGGGATGGCGGGCGGCGCGGCGGGCGAGGCGCAGTGCCTCAGCTACACGGGGTGCAACTTCCTGCGGCAGCGCCTGGTGCTGGCCACGCTCAGCGGCCGCCCG
>VWYE01020919.1:70746-116464 GCA_013398995.1 Alaudala cheleensis | reverse complement strand
TTTTTTTTTTTTTTTATGTGATTTCCTTTTTGGTTTTGGTTGGTAGGTATTTTTTTTTATTTTGTTTTGGGTTAAATTTGCTTGTCCTTTTCATTGTCTCTGAGTGAGAGTCCACACGATCGAGAAAAATTGAGGAATTACTACTGCAGGAACTGCTATAGTCTAGTGAACACAGTAAGCAAGAATAGAAGCAGTGGGAAGACCTGTGGTTCTCTAGCCCTAAGTGTGTCCAAAACTGTTTTGGAAATGGGAAATTTTAGAGTCTGCAGACAACTTAATTCTGTTAATTAATGCTATGCAGCAGCAGCAGCACTTCATGTCTAAATATCCCCCTTTTTTAAGCTAACACTTTTACAGAGAATGATGTGAAGCTGTTATTAGCTTGTCACGCTTCAATATATGGGGTCCTGTTTGCTATGATTTGTATGTTTTGCTTTCTGCTGAGTTAAATGTAAATTGTCAAAGGTTTTATCCTGGACAAGAGCAATCCCTCAAGCCACTGTGGTCAGAAATGTCCACTTACATTATGTGCTGTGGGCCAGGGAGAGGAGTGTAACTAGTCTAGCTGCCACATCTCAATTGATATGGGATGCCTATAAGCGTAGAGACTTACATTAATGTCTCTATTTTTACAAAGAATTGGCTTTTCACAACATGTGGTGGTATTGAACTACAGCTTGAAGTGTGACAGTAGCCTTACTGTCAGGGAAGGCAGGAAAGGGTAAAAGTTACAAGTAAGCTGTTGAACTTTTAAGAAACTGTAATTCTGTCTGTGCTCTACTCCTTAGATTTTGAAGCAAGTTTTATTCGCCTGATTGACAAAGTGACCAATGGCTCACGGATTGAAATAAACCAAACAGGTGAGATCTGGGGCTTTTTTTGCTTCATCTGTTCTTGTCTTCAGGATTTGTCAGTTTCTGCAGTAGAATGAAGTCTTGTCTTGATAGAGGTAAGTGTTCAGATAAATTGATGGAGAAGACTAGAAATAACAAAGTTGACCATTTTTGTAATAATTGATTACATGCAAGAAGGTCAGTGCTCTGCCGTAATTCAGAGAGCTAAGGAAGCTCTATTGCCCAAGAACAAAAGTGAGTATTTTGCTGGGTATGCAGGATTTCATGGTGGGCAAAGATTCACCAAAATCGATTTTTGTAGAAGAAAAAGATTTGCCCTATAGAGAGGCAAACTTCTTAGGCAGACTGCTTGCTTATTCATACTTAGAAAAGGGTTTGATTAGAATGGAAAGCATTCCATGTGAAAACCTCACCTGGTCTGAGCTTTTTTTATTTATTTTTTTTATTTTGAAGGGTTCTAATGACTTTCAGTTGGTAAGTAAAGCAAATTAATTACCATCAGATATGTCAAGACTCCAAAGATCTGATGGACTGATGAAGATATAGCTTCTGTGGAGGATAATAATTACTTGTTATCAGCATTTTGGAGATGGCTACGAGGTCCTTGGTTGTAGGTGGAAGGGAAAGGAGGAAAATGATGTGCAAGACAGACAGACACTCACATGTTTATCCATTTATTAGCTGCAGACATGTAAATAGTGTGCTGGAAGTGCTGTAATCTTCCATACAGTCTTCTGCCTCCCATTGGCCCACATATGCTGCTGCAAAGTATTTTTTGTGCTGTTTTAATGACCAGTGTTTTACAGTGCTCTCATTTGGTTTGCTCCCCTGGCCTCTTCCCCAGGTACTACCTTGTATTATCAGCCTGGTCTTCTGTATGGAGGCTCACTGGAGCATGACTGCTGCCCCAGTCGTGGTATTGGCTACTATTTGGAAAGTCTGCTCTGCTTGGCACCTTTCATGAAGCATCCATTGAAGATTGTCTTGAGGGGAGTGACAAATGATCAAGTAGATCCTTCGGTAAGTAATAAAGTTTCAGTATCAGAGAAGGATATTTTTTCCCTCTAAAATAACAAGGTTGGAAAGAAGTGTCTAAAACATGCTGCATTTTATCATCCCTCA
The DNA here is from genome assembly GCA_013398995.1 of Alaudala cheleensis. Taxonomy (NCBI): domain Eukaryota; kingdom Metazoa; phylum Chordata; class Aves; order Passeriformes; family Alaudidae; genus Alaudala; species Alaudala cheleensis. Next base: position 114,488 of record VWYE01020919.1, on the reverse strand, counting down.
CATGCAGAAGTATCCATTGTTGCAGGAAGCACCTGCTAAACTAGAGTGTATCACCTTCTAAACTGCAGTTTGTAATCCCCCTTCTGACATTCAATTCTGTACTGCTTCTGTCTTTTCCCCTGCAAACTTATTTTAAGTGCAGTGGTTTGGTTCTCCTCTTAGAATGTCAGTGGGTTATTTCTCTTGCCCCACACATGTATTTACTATATAAAGAAGAAAGTGTCTTCAAAATATGGTGCAAAAAAAGGAATTTTTCTCTTATGTTGGATTCTGGACATAGTAATACTGCTGCTGTCAAGCCCTCTTTCTATTAGAAACAGAAGTCACATAGTGATTAGGAAATTACAGTATTTACAAAGAACTCTCTGGTTCTTTAGAAACATGTCAGAAGGTGTGGTAGGTCAAATGGATATGAAATGCTTGCCTTGGTTTCTATTACTGATCTGCAGTCCTTTGTTTTGTACCAGTGTTGTTACAAAAACGAACTGTGGGAGACGTGATCAGAATGCTGAAGTATTGATTAGTGGTTATGCTCTTCATTTATTTTTCTCCTAAACTCCAAACATAAACTTTTGCTTCTAGAGAACAGCATTACTCTTTACTTTTTGAATGGTTTCTGTTTTCCTTCGAGTAGATGATGGGCACATTGTAATCTGAAAACTTTACCAGTTTAATCTAAAAACTTTAACAGTTTATATTAATACAAATACCCGTGAAGTACAACTACAGATACTGCACAAGGCCCTGAGTCCTGCTGGCATGACTTTTCAGCTGTGTTTCTCTGGTCATTTAAAAAACTCACTATCTCACCTGTGGCTCTGTGAATCAAAGGATGATGAAAGTGGGTTGTACATGGCACTATAAGAAAAAAAGAGGAAGCATTTTTTGCTACTCTTTCACTCATTGTGACTAAAAATACTTATTATAACTGGTTAGTAGTAAGAATCAAAGAAGTCCTTTTTTTGTTGACTATCTATTCACAGTGGAAAAATTCTTGCATAATCTGGAGATGAAGAGTAGTCCAATGTTCATATTGCTTTCAAGTAAATTTTGACACTCATGTAAGCAACAGAGTCTTGATTCTGGAAATTATCTCCTTTTGGGCATCCGTCACATGGGCCTGAGATGAAACTATTTTAGTTCAAATGGGTGGAAGAATTAAGGCTACTCTGTGCTTTTGAAGGGTGTTGGGACTTGCCAAAACTCAGATAGCTGGGTTGACATACATCAGCTGACTCCAAGCTTCAGACACTACATGCAAATCAAATGCGTGTAGAGTTGCATGTTAAGTTCATTACGCTGTATTAGCAGCTACCTATTAGTTGTTAGTAACAGCACAGTAACAACTTCAGTTACTGTGACTTAGCTCATACTTGTTAAGTGGTTGTAACTGAATACCAGTTCATAATGTCTGTTGCCTGAGTAAACATGAATTGTGGTTTATTATAAATAAGGTACTTTAAAGACTTTTACAAGTTGTTTTGTATAACATTTGGCTCTGCTGGTCTCTGAGACTAAAAGCACAAAATTAAGTGCTACTCTAATTGATTTCTATGCTTAATTAAACAGAAACTTGGTTTTAAATTGATTTTGGTATTTATTTTTCAGTAGATAGAGGGTGTTTATAAACTCAGTTAATAATTATGACCTATGCTTGCCCAAAAAGAGATGCTAAATTTGTTTATCCATCTGTATGCTTTCTGCTTTCCAAGGAGAAGATGGAAAGGCAAACTAACGTGACGACAGGGTGGGAGTTCAGGTGTTTTCCCTGCTGCTCTTCATGTAACAACCTCTCTATTTCAGCATAGGGGGTTGTATTGGATTTGTCTGGCTGGGTTTTGTGCGCTGGGATGCTACAGAGGTGACATCTGCAAGAAGCTAACAGAAGTGTCCCCTTCATACAACAAGAGGCCATGTCAGCTGGCTTCAAAACAGACCCACTGCTGGCCAAGTTTGAGCCACCAGTGATGGTGCAGCACTGCTGGGGTAACAGCTTCAAGGAGGAAGAGTGGGGGGGTTGGAACGGACTGTGGAACAACCCGGAGCTGGAGAAAAGAGTGAGAATATGTGGCAGGAACAGCCCTGCAGACAGCAGAGTCAGTGAAATGGGAGGTGTTCTATGTGCTGGAGCAGAGATTTCCCTGTAGTCCATGATGAAGACCATGATGAGGCAGCTATCCTGCAACCCATAAATGTTGACAGCAGAGCATATATCCACCTGCAACCAGTGCAGGACCCCACGCTGGAGCAGGTGGATGCCTGAATGTGGCTGTGAATCCATTGAAGCCTGTGCTGGAGCAGGGTCCTAGCAGGACCTGCAGGCCTGTGGAGAGAGGAGCCTATGCTGGAGCAGGTTTGCTGGCAGTTTTGCTTGTGAGCTCATGGGGAACCCACACTGGAGCAGCTTATGAAGAACTGTAGCCAGTGGGAGGCATCTATGAGGCAAATAGCAGGAATATGTGTGCAACTAGTGACTTTTCTGTCATGGAGGCAGTGAACAGGTAGGCTGACCCACTGGGCTTTGTGAAATCCATTTTCAGCGCTGAGATCTTGGCTTTTATTCAGCCTCAAAAGGTTTGTGGGATGTGACTGCTGTGTGGTTTGAAGTTGATCTTTACCAGAGACCTCCTTGTCAGGTGCGTGCAAGGGAATATTGTGGATGTCCTGCTGTGGGGAGAGTAGAAGAGATCCAGGTGAGAGGAAGAGTTCCTAAAGGACATCTTGTAGAAGGAAAGACTTTAGCTGAGTTCAGTGAGGCACGGGTCAGGCTGCATTCCTGGACTATAAGAGCGTGTGTTTACTTTGGTGTTTGTTTGCATACATTAATAGCCCTCCAGTAGGGTGCAATGGAAAGCTGGCATCTGTCCTAAAGGGTACTGTGGCCACTGACCATCCACTTGCTCCAAGTGGGACTGTGGTGACATTATTACTAATGATATTATGCATATTATTTGGTATATTATTAGGCACTGGAACAAATCAGCCTGTGGATGCCACAGTGTTCAAAGCCAGGTTGGACAGGGACCTGGTCCAGTGGGAGATGTCCCTGCCCGTGGCAGGGACGGATGGAACTAGATGATCTTTAAGGTCCCTTCCAAGCCCAAAACATTCTGTGATTCTATGATAATACTGCACAGTATTATTACTGTGTAAGTGATACATCCCAAATGGGTGGAAGGAATGCTACTTAGCTATCACTTGTCAGGAAGACACAAGCTTTTGGAATACCAGCCTGGACTGTTCATTGGCAGCTTACACTTGCTTTATGTTTTCCTGTGCCATCACTGGTGAGATCTGACCCTTGAGGTACTTGAGGGTAGGTTGTGGGACCAACCATGTGGGACAGGGTTGAGGCAATTTAAAGTTTCTATGTACAGTGATTATGTATGCAGGGGGTGTCCTTCATAAAGTGCCTTTTTGAAGGGAATTGAGGTGGCACGCAAATGATAGTTCCTATTTTCCTTTCCTTCTCTATGTATTGTTATTCTGACATTTAGATACTGATGCAGTAACCTGTTTTAGAGTAACCATTCTTGATGTTTGTGTTTCCAGGTGTTGAAGGTTTTTTACAGTTGTGCCATGGGGCTTTTGAGTTCAAATGACTGTCATACTGACATGAAACTAGCTTATGAAATTTTAGCTTTGGAGCTAAGTCTTCAATCTTAATTAGAATTCAACAGTTGTCTGTAGAAAGCAAGAAGTTTTTCCTGAGTTTTCTTCCCACATTTCTTTTTTCCTTGTTAAACTCTGTTTTTTTCCCTTACCCCTTCTCCCAATCTAGGCCCTTTTTCATGAAACATAACACTGTATGTATGATGAGGCTCAATGATCTGTGCAATGCTAATGTATATACTGGCCAACTGGTGCTTTTCCCTCTCTTGGGTAGCCATGTGCTGCAGGGTCTCTATCTGTGTGTTTTGCTTGTGTTTTCTTTTTAATAACTTTGAACTGGATAAGGGATTTTTAAAGTTACTTTTCCACCTTTCTCTTAGCTATTGCAGATTTCTTTAAAGAAAGTGATTTGCATTTACACAACTTTGTAAATTGGCAGTATCTATGGGACTTAAAATGTCCCATAAAGAATATATGTCCCATTAGAATTTGTGGTGAGGTATACCATCATCTGTTTCAGTACAATTTGGTGTTATGTTGTCTGTTCTGGAAATGGAGCAACTGCTCTCCAAGAGGAGCTAAGGGATGGGGTTTATGGCTGAGCATAGGCAACAGGATAGAAAAATGGGTTTACAACTCAGTTCAGCTGCTGTTTTGTAATTTTCAGTGAACTGCTTCACATTCTGCCCAACTCCTGTCTGTGGGGCAGAACAGCCTTTTCCCATTCTTCAAATACTGCTGATTGCCACCTCTATTTAGGCACCAGAATTGGAACAGTCAGTCTTATTATTTGTCTGTCTGGTACTTCTAAGTATTAGGTGTAGAACTTTTCTGAGGACTGAAAACTATGACAAGTCTTGAAGGTTTTTGAGTTCTTAACCTACATAGTAAAGCTTTTCTTTTTGACTGGTATGTTAGTTTCTTGAGAAGGAGGAAGAAACATTGTGTAATTTTAATTTGAACCAGATCAGCTTGTTGAAACTTCTGCCAATGGCATTCACATGCTTGTGCACATGCATGTTAGTAAAGGCTTTGCTCCAAAAGTCAAATTCGTATAGTTAATGGATACTGAAGGGCCAAAGCAAGGTAGCCTGGCCTTAATAAACCCTAAACTTTGTAAGTTAAAAGGAGTTGAGCATTGGCTTACAGGTTTAGTTTTTTTTAATGAAGACATTCAAATATTGATGCTAAAAACAACACCGAATGTCTCTGTAAGAAAGGAAATATGTTGTCCAGCAGAAATTGAAAATGAGAACTGCAACATACACTCATAGCTCCTTAGGTACCACTAACAGAATGCTCACAGAATTGCAGGTGAGGTATATGCTGCTATTTTGTCAGTGGCTTGCACTCTCTTCAAAGTAGAGAAAAGGAAATTCAAGAATTGTGAATTTTGGCTGAAGGCATGGGAAAGACAGTGCTTTTATCTGCCTTCTCAAATACTGTGTGCCTCTTGACTATTTCCTTCATCTCTGTTTATCTTCTCTTTGGTCATGCTGTCCTGATCCTGTCTATCCACAGCTGTTTGTCTTGGGTAACTCCCTGTGCTGTTGCACTGCTAAATAATTGTTATCACTTTTGGCAAAGTGATACTGAAGTTTGAGAAGAGGGAAGAAGAGGACAGTCCCTGTAGTCTTAAGAATTAGGAAGAGCAATGGCAAGGACAATTCTGTTCTGACCTGGACCTGGCTTACAAGGGAGTACACTGATGATGTGTTGCCCACTTCCGATTCTCTTAAGTGCTTCAGTAGGAGCTACCTATAAGTTTCAGGTAAAAAGAAGTTGTTGATAGAAGAATGATCTTTCTGCCAAATCAAGGGCTTGCTCTTGCAGTAGTTCTTGCATTAATTTGTTTAGCTATAGGAATTTTTTAGTAATGACAGAAGAATATTATTTTCTCAATAACAGAGAAATGTTCGGAGAAATGTTTCACTGTTCAGAGAAACAAAGTAAGCTGTTTTACATAATAGGATTCAAAAGCAGGCTGAGGAAGAAAGCCAGAATAGGAAATTCTATCAGCCAGTAATTTGTTCTAGGAAATTTTTTAGTAATGATGTACTGTGGTAGTCTAACTAGATGAAACTCTCTGTGCATTCCCATGTCTTCCTGTAAAATACCTTCTATGAAGAAGACTTGTCTCTGTTAGTCACCTCATAATTTAGTGATTTTTTAAATTACTGACTAACCTAAGTCCCAATAGAGAGTCTTTTTTTAAAATTCTGTGTACCATAGGTTGATGTCCTTAAGGCAACAGCTCTACCCCTTCTGAAGAAGTTTGGAATAGATGGTGAAAGTCTGGAAATCAAGGTAAGACAGTGTGTTCCTTTCTTTTCAAGCATGTGTTGAAATTATGTTCCTGCAGTACTTCTCAGGGCAATGTGCTTGCTTTGGATTTCTGTCTCTAATTACTTGTGGCTATGAGTCACACAGTGATAGAGACTTTTGCTAGTCTCCAAAGAAGACTGCGAAACCTTTTTGCTTTTTTTGTTGCTTTTCAGTTCATTTATTATATTTTTATTTCTACTTGTTCATTCTGCCCCATGCTTGGGGCTAGGGAGTAAAAATGGTATCTTTAACCATTTTCTCCTGTAGGAGTGCTGGATCTGTGTTTGGGTAGTTGAGGTTTGCTTCCAGTTTGGAAAATAGAGGAAAGAAGTTTTTCTTAAGCACTACAGTCTTGAGAGACCCAGTAAATCCAAATATAAAACAATGTTTGGGTTTCTTTTAGGTTGGAGAAATGTGTGAAGGGTCTGGCTGAGCTGTTGGGGCCTGCTGGTGCCTTGCTCTGCAAAGGCTCACCCCTACCCTGCCCAGAGCCCAGGTGCCCATGCCATTGTCCTGGCGCTGTCAGCCCCTACTCCTGTGACCCTGCAGCAGGGCTGGCCTTCAGCTCACCACAGCCCTGCCCTGCCCTGCCTGGCTGTGGGCCTCCTTACCCAGACCCACTCGCTGGCCCATGGCCCAGCTCCATCCTAGGCTTGGAATGGTGGGATTGCATCAGGTAGACAGACCTGTTAGTGGGAATGAGTTCGTTCTAGTCCCCCATATACAGGATATTCTGAGTTGCAAGGGACCTGTGAGGATCATCAAGTCCAACTCCTAAGGTAATGGTCCATGTGGGCATCAAAGCCATGATCTTGGTATTACCAGCACCATGCTCTAACCAGCTGAGCTCAAATCAAATAGTTCTAGTCTCCTCAGCAGCAAGGTGCAGATCTGCTACTAGAGACAAGTCTTAAGCCAAGGCTGTTTTGGTGAAGATGTTTTTGTTTGGTTTTGCACTGTTTTCTGTTGAAGAGCCATGCCTTACTTTACTTGAGAGGAACAAAGAAATCAATGCCTGCTTTTAGTTCCGATGCAAAATCCATTTCTGCCTTTAGGATGTGGTTTTCTTGCCTGTGTTCACATAATGCCCCTACTTGAAGCATTTCATTCTATGTGAAATGAAAGTGTAATTTTGGGGTGTGTAGATACATTCTTTGTACTATTTGCGAATCACCTTCTTTTTTCCGTTATTTGTCCTAGATCAACCGAAGAGGAATGCCTCCTAAAGGGGGTGGAGAGATACTGTTTGCTTGCCCAGTGAAAAAGGTCTTACAGCCTGTTCAGTTCACAGACCCTGGAAAAATCAAACGCATCAGAGGGACTGCGTATCCTTTTTGTTTGTCTGTCTGCTTTTCTGCTTGTAAAAGAGTTTGCTTGTTAAAAAAAAGTCCCCTAACTTGGAAGTCACAGAAGTGCACCTGAGCTTCTGAGCACGTACCTGTGTAACACAGGCAAACATTACACAGAGGGATCATACAGCTAGATTTCAGGACTGTGTCTCAAAACTGCTGCGTTCAAAACATTGCTGTTCAAAAAGCATCTGCAAGCGAGTGAATAAATTCAAAACTGAACAGCACTATTTAATATCTTTTTAATAGCAAAATTATCTTACAAAATACCTTCCTTCACTTAATCTAGGTGCACTAGAAGAAATCTTACTTTGTGTGTAAATTCAGTAGTAACCAGTGTAGTTTGGTTGTGCATTGAATAGGTGACATATTGGCAGTTATTAGTTTTGCAGAACTTAGGTCAGAGCTTAAATTCAGTTTACACCTTGCAGCACACACTGAGCTTTTTGGTGTGTTTTGAAAGAAAGTACTTTGGCTCTTCATCTTTGGTAGTACCATTGCAGGGAGGAAGTGGAGGAGGTTTTATTCCACCTGGAGATAAGGGCACAAAATACTGTTGTGAACTTCTTACTTTTCAAACAACTACAAATTTAGTCAATGTTTTGGATTGTTTGTTTCTTTTTCATTTTATTTTTCTCTTGTGGCTTTTGTATGGTATGTGTCATGAATCTGCTGTCGCTGCAGGAAAAAGGTAGAAATCCCTTCCATGAAACTGTCTTAAGCAATGGCCCACACGTAGCTTAATTTGTGTTTGAGAGTCCCAAACGTGATTTGGCATTGATTATTCAAAAGGAAAGCAGGAATGGGGTCACGTTTTCTGCCAGAGGTGTAGATTTGCAGCCTGTTTCTTCTTTTACTTGATGGCACACTGCCACAGGTGTGTGTGTGAGAACTGAATGTTTTGACAACCTTGTCCAATTGCAGTATTTAGATAAGTGCAGTAGTGCCAAGCAAGAGCAGTTTTACTGGATGCATGTACTGCAGAACAGGAAGGAGGCAGCTCACTTTGGTGATAGCTGCTGTGGTATATTGGTGGAGAAAGTAATTCTTTTATGCCTCCATTTTGCTCTGTAGTAAGTAGTTTTATATATTGCTGTGTGGAGGGGGAAGCAGTGATCATGACTTTACTGGTGTTGTTCTAAATTGATATTGATATGCACCACCATTCTTGACCACTTTGACTGGTTTTGATCAATGTGTCTGATTGAATTCTGAACTTCTATCTTGCCGTAGGCTTTCCTGGGCCTTTTCTCAGGGATATAGATTTGCTTTTAAGCCTGGTGAGAGGCAGTCTCATTTTAGCTTAGCTATTAAGTGTTCCTTCAAGGCCATAGAAAACAAAACATCTGTAAGGATAAGTCCTTATGTCTTTTTTTTTGTGTACTTTTGTTCCTCCAAGATTCATCTGAGTAAATCTTCCTCACAGCTGTGGAGATTGTATTGCAGCAACCTTTTATATAGTCCAAAGTACTGAATGCATCAACTGTGCAGAACAACCAGTTTTCTGATTATTTTTAATGATTTTGCCCTAAGATCCTAAAGTTTTTGGTTTGCCTACTCCACAACAGATGCTATAGAAATTTGTAGAAAAGGAAATTCCTCCCTGCCAGCTGGGAGTTTTGACAGTGTATTTCTCTGCATTGGTACGTGAATGTATGTGCATATGGGAGTTAAATGTGCAGAGTGTCAAGTCTGCATTATAGTTGGGCTGGAATTTAAAAAATAATGTGCTTTGTACAGTTGAAGATCTGTTGGGAGTTCCTCTGAAGCAGCACCTGAGTACAAGAGCAGAAAGGCAGATCATGTCTTATGTACTGTGAGTAGTGGGGTGGGTCTGAAGGTGCTAGGTTCTTCTTCCCTGGAACCTTCAGATGCTGAGTGACTAGAGAACCAGTGAATTTGATAGCCTCAGAACACTGCAAAATTGTTGGAGATAGCAAAGGTATTTTTCTTACAGCCTTTTTTTTTCTTTTGTTGGAATATTTGTCTTTAATTTCTTGTTCATCTTCCCAATTTCTCCCTGACAGAAACAGAAAGGCAGGATAATTTTGCTGGTAATTTTCAGAAGTTTCACTCAAGATCATGTTTTAATAAAACATGAAGGACAGAGCACATGGGACTTCCTCCTTCATAAGAAAGTACAAGATGACAGAATAGCAATTTAAATTTGATGAAGGGCATTTAAAAGATAGATGTTTACCTAGTAGTAATGTGTTCTTCAGCACATGTTCTGTGTACTTCACTTCAAGGTATATCAATGAGAAGACTTTAGAAAGCACTTAAGTGCATATGGTTCTCTAGGTGCAGAAACATGGACAAAAGCTCACAAATAAATATACAAAACACACGTTTTCTGAAATAATGCACTGGGTGGGGCCTCTTCACTTTTGTCAGTCTCTGCATTCAATTTTTGTTGTGACCACAATGGATTTCTTAGCCCAGAAATGTAGATACTCTGTCCGAGTGTCACCACAGATGGCAAACAGAATGGTGGAATCTGCAAGGGGCATCCTGAATAAATTCCTCCCAGACATCTATATCTACACAGATCATATGAAGGGGGTCAGCTCTGGAAAGTGAGTATTCAAAATTTACAGGAAACAGACATGTAACTCTGCATTTCTTCATCTGCTAAAGTGTCCTGATAAAATTTTACTGAGTTTTAGATCACAGTCTTCTATTTTGCTGATTAGAAATAATTATTTCTAACAAAGAAAGAAAGAGCCATTAACTAGATACATTCATTTTACTTACATAACAGGGATAGAAGTGTATTTTCTTAAACAAGGACTGCAGTACATCATTACTGCCACTAAAGGCAATTTGAGCTCCCTTCATTTTTAAATCTGTTGCTTTGAAGAGAGATTGGTGTCATGATATGTTCATAAACCAAGATTCAAAATTGACTGTACACCTTCTGATGGAAATAGGAATATTAAGGATGGCACCGAGGTGTTTTAAGAAAGTGTTAAAGCAGTATGGGTTTTCCTCTGCTGAATGGCTGAAGGAGTGTCCTCACTAGCGAGGACTGGAAAATTAACTTACTCCCACAGATTTTGTTCGCCAGCAGAACACAGAAGTGGTGGGTGCAATTCAGCCAGTTTTGCTGGTGTCTGTCGTCTCTGTTGTCCTCTTGTCACTCTTCCTTGAGGTTGAAAGAATCTGGATAACTCATTTGTTTGTCTTTTGTCTGTATGTTCAAATGCAGGCATGCCTGTTACTGTTTCTGCTTTTTGAAATATTTCCTTAAAATTTGTTGGATTCAAAAGTTTCTGAACCTAGAAATTTTTGAATAAATTTTTAGTATTTTTTGTCTTTCCCAATCCTTCATAATTTTTAATATACCAAGTTTGTAACTTTAATGGCTCCAGACTGTTTACAGGATCAGAATTGCAGAAGTTTTTCTGGGAGCTGTATAGTTTTGGGGTCTCAGTTTTGTTTCTCATCTGTTTATGAAATTTAAAAAGTCAAATTAATTGGAGCAGCAACATTATTTTATCCTATGCAGAGGGATAAACTATAGCATGGGAAGAGGAACTGAATCCTTTTCAACCTGGCTGGCTGGGTTTCTGATGCTGCTGTCTTGTGACATTCATCTTAAGTATGAATCCAGAATGATAGAAGTATCCTTGATACTAAATAATTAGTCTAATTTTGCTAAATATTGCTGCTTCCAGGGGAAAGAGCTGAAGCTTCAGAGAAAGGTAGTTTTGGTTTTGAACGTTGCAGAGAAGGAACATCAGGTACCTTTGAAATGTTTATGAAACACAAATAAATCTGAAAGGTACCCTCCTCTATTAAAAAAAACACCAAGCACTTATGAGGTTTGTATGGCTTTTTTTTTTTTTTTTCATTTTTCCTGTTTAAAGAGTGTGGCCTGGGAAAAGCCAGCATAGAGGATTTTGTGGCAAGAGGTATTGGGTTTGACTTTTAAATACTGTTGTTAATTTTCTTTTTTCAGCATCAGTCTGTTGTATCAAACAGGATGTTTGTCATCCTATAGGAGGAGCTGTTTATGACTGGAAGTTCTTGGCTCATTACTCCAATTTTGTCCTTAAATGAGATGCACTTTTTCCTTTTCTTTCAGATCACCAGGTTTTGGCATGTGCCTTACTGCAGAAACCATCAATGGCACTATTCTCAGTGCTGAGCTAGCCTCAAACCCTCAGGGCCAGGGAGCAGCTGTTCTTCCTGAGGAACTGGGCCAGAATTGTGCTAAACTGCTGCTTGAGGAGATCTACAGAGTAAGTGGCCAATGTTTTGTATATGTGTGTATAGATGTAAGGGAAGGAGGTGATAAAATAGGTAAAGGGATAGGTGGTTTGCTGGCACTTTCAAACAGGCTCAGATCCAAACAGATCATCTGATGCTGCCAGTGTCTTTTTCATCCAGGTAAAGAGTGGTTTTGCAAGGTTCTTTTAACAGTATAATGACTTACTGGGGCATTTCCAATGCGTGATATGTGTTATTATGAATCATGGGCGTGACAAATTCTTCTGTTCCTTTCTATCTGCCAAAGAATTCTGTTAGCTTCAGATGGGCTGTTACTTTTTTAAGTAATATGGATGGGTAATATAGATAGTACTTCTAAACTAGTGGTTGGAATGGGACATTGTGAGTGGAAGAACATAGGAGGGTGGGAGTGGAAGGAGAGGAAAAACCTGGCAAGACCAGGTTTTTTTGCATGTTGACCACTTTATGATGCTGATGACAAAGTCAAATGTGCTAAGAACTGTTGGTTGTATGAAGAATTGTCTTAATGGGTTGTTGGAAGGGAGCTAGGATGGTGTTTACTTAGGAATCCTAAGTGCATCACAGTTTTCTTCAGCACAGATCTTTTTCTTTATTACAATGATTTTCATTTGTGGCAAGAATTTTAGTGGATGAGCGCCTTTCAGTGTTATAAATGATTTGGCAAATAGCACCGTGATGAGTTTCTGACTTAATAAAAAACCTTCAGCTGCTTTGTTTTAAATCTTCACAAATGTTTAAATAACTGTATTTTAGTGTTGATAAAACATGTTTGGCCTTTAGGAGGCAGTCATCTACAAATTTTGCTCATTATTTAAAACAACAAGTTGTTACTCTGAACTGTAATAACCTATGTGACTTTGCAGAGTGTTAGAACTGCCATTATTTAGAGTCTGTATTAGGGAATGTAGTTAAAAATAAAAAAGCCCCTCAACATCATAAATCACGTCCATACCTGTGTTAGATTGTTAATCTGTGTCCATATTATTTTTCCCTGTTGCACATTTTTCACCTGTTTAAATTACCAGCTGGCCACTTTTTCCAGTCTTCTATTAATATTTTGTCTTTGTTTATTCAGCATATAAACCACGTTGCTAAAGGACTTTTCTAGCCCAGATTTCTTGTCTCACAGAAATTCCACCACCACAATGTTCTTCCTGGGTTGCTGGGTACAATCTATACCTCTTGTGTTTGAAAGTTGAGTGTGTGTGGGAATGTAGTCACAACTAGTGGCTGAAACATCTGTTTCTGCAATGATGTAGTGTCATGGTTTTTGTTTTGGGATGGGCTTTTTTAGGGTGTTTGGTTTTTAGACATTTGTTTTTTTGGTTGGGGTGGAGTTTTTTGTTTGCTTGGTCTCTTTTGACTTTTTTTTTTGTTAGGTCAGTTTGGTTTAGCGTTGAACCCAAAGAGGATTTAAAAACATGTTGCCAAGTGCACAGTGTTTATTTAAGTTTAATATACTGCTTTTTTATGTTTCTTTGCTTAGGTAAAACTGTTTAGTTTTAGAAACTTAAAATCTGAAAAAGCAAGAATAGATTGCACTGAACAGGCAATCCTTAAGTCCCACATCTTTTTACACCACCTACTTGTTGAATGCAGGGCTCAAGGCAGGATTTATTTTCCTGTTTTTAGATCTTCTCTTTATGAGATTATTTTGCATCTCTGTTTTTGCCAGTAGGTACTATGCTGTGAGAGCCAGGGAGGGTTGACCAGACAAAGGCACCGTGAGAACACTGCAGACAATTCTCTGTAAAAGGGCTTTAGGTGTTGGGATCACCCACAAATCTGCTGGAGATGGAGTTACTGTTGAAAGGGGCCAAGGGACATTTTGTAAAGTGCTTGCTATTGAGTAAACTTTACCACCTAGGAAATCTAAGGATTTGTGTCTTGCTAAATGTCCTTTTGCTAAGCCTTCAAAAAGATATTGAGTAGGTTGCTTGATTCTTGGAATCAGCAGAGCTTTTTCAATGCAGCAAATGTGCATTTGTTGATGGAAAGATGTCAGAGCTAATTGACTAATAATAAGTGGCACAGTGCCTTAATTGCAGTGGCACTGCAAGCGGGGTCAATGGAATGACTGACTAGCATTGTCATTACAAATCCATATGCAGCTCTTTCTGAAGCTTAATTGTAGAAGGCCAGCAAGGATTTTAACTCTTGTCTTTGAAAGCCATTGTTTATGGGAGCTTTATATAGAGAGTAATTGGCAGAATGGAAAGGCCTGGAAGAACTGGAGAAAGGATTTCATTTTTATATTCTTTGAATCATGAAAAGTAATAATGAAAAATAGGGGAGTACGTGTATCTATTTAAGGCTGAATTCTTTAATGAAGAAAGGCTGAGTTGCTAGGGGACCTTGAAGGGGCAGGAGGGCTAAAGCTGTTTTTTTGAACTAGAGCTAAAATGAGTGAAGGATTTCATTGGTGCTTAATTTTCAAGATGGTATTACTTCACTGGAGTAAGGCTTTGCTCCATTCTTCTAGAAAAAACCCGAAATCCCTAAAAACAAAATACAAACCCTCTGCAATAATTTGTACTCTTCACAGAACAAGTTATTGAGTCCTGCAAATATGTACCACACAGGTAAGGGAGGAAATCATGTGTATGCCAAAGTATAGCACATTCAATCTAAACTGGGCTCAAGCTCAGAAGAATAAACCTTTTTGAAACACTGTTGTCCAATACGCAGAGTTGTGATATTTGTATGTATGTGCCATGTAATGTTTGTAAAAAATTTAAAAATAGATGGGATTTTAAGTTACCTGTGTCTAACTGTCACAACTAGCTGGATCTAGCTCTGTAGTCAGTGTAAACAATAATGGAGAAACTGCCATAGACTGAATTAATACAGTCTAGAAGCTGCATTCCACATTGGTAATGAGCACCAGCTATTTTGGAACAAACGTACCTTGGCTCTGATTTTGCCCATCTCATTTCTTTTGGGAGGGATGTTTTTAATTTTTGACTCTTGAGTAAGTGGTAGGTGGATTGCTAGAAAAAAAACTTGGCCTCCTTGGGAGTGTTAAGTCTTTCACTTGGCAGAAGTTGCTGTTCAGTCGTTAGATTACAAACAATCACTTAATGTCACTGTCTGGCAACTGCCTTTGTAGGAATGGTGTTGCAAATGAGTGGTTTTGATCACTTAAATCACTGGCAAAAGTATCCTCAAAAGCAAGATTTTGTATAAATTTGTTGACATGCAAAAAAGTTTGATGGCAGGGTTCACTATTGCTTATTACATAGATGAAGGACACAAAGAAAAATTTGGATTAGAATGAATCTACAGTGATTTATGCAGAGAATGGGAATGCAAAAAGGGTAAGGATGGAAAAGGATAAGGCTGCAAAAGGGGTAAGGGAGGTCCTCCCTTTGGGTCACAGAAGTGGACCCCCTTGCAAAATGTAGCCTCAGACTTGATCAACAATGTGTCTAAAGAATGTAGCAGCTTTTAATCATTGACTACTGGAATGCTGACACAATTAAATACTTTACTGTAAAGTGCATATGCACCAGTGCACACAATATGGAGAACAAACGATGAGCTGGAGACCTGCATGCAGTCACGGGGCTTTGATCTTATTGTGGTGACAGAGACATGGTGGGATAGTCACATTCCATGTGACTGGAATGTTGGCATAAAGGGCTACATTCTGTTCAGGAGAGACAGACCAGGAAGGCAGGGTGGCAGAGTTGTCCTCTGTGTGAGGCAGCACCTGGAACGCATCGAGCTCTGTCTTGGTGTGGATCATGAGCTCATGGGTCAGGATAAAAGGGCTGGCTTAGTAAGGGTGACCCTGGTGTGGGTGTTTGCTGCCTGATCCGGAGGAGGAAGTGAATGAGGCCATCTGCAGGTGGCATGAAGCAGCCTCAAAGTCACAGGCCCTGGTTCTTTTGGGGGACTTGAACTACCCTGACATCTGCCCAGGAGGTTCCTGGAAAGCACAGATGACAATTTCCTGACAGAGGTAGTGGAGGATCCCACAGGGATGCTCAACTGATGCTAATAAACAGGGAAGGCCTTGCTGGAGCTTTGACCATGAGAATGTGGAATTCAGTACCAGATGAGGAGAAAGCAAGGCAGCAATTAAATTTACAACCACAGACTTCATGAGAGCTAACTTCAGCTTCTACAGGGAGATCTTCATGGAGAATGTAATGGGAATAAGCCCCACAGGGTCCAAGAGAGTTGGTTGATATTCAAGTATCACTTCCTCCAGGTTCAAGAACAATGCTTCCAAATGTGCAAGAAATTAGGCAAAGGGGAAGAGATCTGATGGATAAATAAAGAACTCCTCTCATTATCAAGGGTAAGTAGAAAATATACAGGAACTGGAAGCAGGGTCTTGGAATGATATAGAGAAGTTGTCAGAGTATGTAGAAAAGAGACAAGGAAAGCTAAGGTCCTCCTGGAATTAAGGCTTGCAAAGAATGTCAAGAACAACAAGAAAGGCTTTTTCAAATGCATCAATAACAGAAGGAAAAAGTTTAATATGGACCTGATGCTAAATAGAAGTGGGACCCTGTTAACAGAGGAGGTAGAATTAGTGAATGCTGCCTTTGCATTGTCATCACTGACAAGACCAGCCCTCAGAGATCTCTGACGCAGGAGACCAAGGAAAAAAGGGTTGAAGGAAGACTTTCCCTTGCTCAAGGAGCGGGAGTCAGGCAAACCTGGCATCCACAAGTCCATGGGCCCTGATGGGTTGCGCCCACAAGTGCTGAGAGAGCTGATAGACACCAAGGTGGGCAATTTACAACCATCTTTGAAGTGTTGTGGTGATCAGGAGAAGTGCCTGAGGACTGGAAGAAAGCAAATGTCGCTCCAGTCTTTAAAAAGGGCAAGGGGGATGACCCAGGAAACTCCCAGCCAGTCAGCCTCACATAAATCGTTAGGAAGGTGATTCTGGAGGCCATTTCTATCCACATGGTGGACAAGAAAGTGAACAGGAGTAGTCAGCATGGATTCATTAAAGGTAAATCCTACTTGACTGACCTGCTTCCCTTCTATAATGAAACAACTAGATGGATGGATGAGGGGAAAGCAGTGGATATTGTCTACCTTCAGCAAGGCTTTCAACACTGTCTCTCACAACATCTCACAGGCAAACTCAGGAAGTGTGGATTAGATGAGTGGACAGGAAAGTGGATTGAGAACTGGTTGAATGGGAGATCCCAGGGGGTTGTAATCACTAACATGGTCTGGCTGGAAGTCTGTCACTAGTGGTGTCCCCAAATGTTAAATACTGGTCCAGTATTTATCTTCTCCACCAATAACTTGAACAAGTGCACAAATGTCTTCTCAGTGAGTTCACACAAAACACAAAGCTGGGAGCAGTGGCCAATACCCCTGGAGGTAGTGTCAATCCTCCAGAGGGACCTCAACAGGTTGNGATGACCCAGGAAACTCCCAGCCAGTCAGCCTCACATAAATCGTTAGGAAGGTGATTCTGGAGGCCATTTCTATCCACATGGTGGACAAGAAAGTGAACAGGAGTAGTCAGCATGGATTCATTAAAGGTAAATCCTACTTGACTGACCTGCTTCCCTTCTATAATGAAACAACTAGATGGATGGATGAGGGGAAAGCAGTGGATATTGTCTACCTTCAGCAAGGCTTTCAACACTGTCTCTCACAACATCTCACAGGCAAACTCAGGAAGTGTGGATTAGATGAGTGGACAGGAAAGTGGATTGAGAACTGGTTGAATGGGAGATCCCAGGGGGTTGTAATCACTAACATGGTCTGGCTGGAAGTCTGTCACTAGTGGTGTCCCCAAATGTTAAATACTGGTCCAGTATTTATCTTCTCCACCAATAACTTGAACAAGTGCACAAATGTCTTCTCAGTGAGTTCACACAAAACACAAAGCTGGGAGCAGTGGCCAATACCCCTGGAGGTAGTGTCAATCCTCCAGAGGGACCTCAACAGGTTGGAGAGATGGGCAGAGAAGAATCTCCTAAAACTCAGCAAAGGCAAATGCAGTGTCCTGCATGTGGGGAAGAATAACCCTAGGCACTAGCAGAGACTGGGGACTGACCTATTGGGGAATAGCTCTGTATATCCTGATGGACAACAGGCTGTCCATGAGCCAGCAGTGTGTCCTGGTGGCCAAGAAGGCTAATGATATCCTGGGGTGCATTAGGAGGAGCACTGAGTGTGAGGGAGGTGATCCTGCCCCTCTACTCAGCCCTGGTGAGACCACTTATTGAGTGCTGTGTCCAGTTCTCAGGAAAAGAGTCAAGATGCCCCTGGAGCAAGTCCAGAGGAGATGCCAAAGATGATTAAAAGACTGGAGCATCTCTCTTACGAGGAAAAGCCAAGAGAGCTGCACCTGTTTGGTGTTGAGAAGAGATGACTGAGAGGGGACCTTATCAATACATCTGAAGGCAGGATGCCAGTAAGATGGATCCCAGCTC
Source organism: Alaudala cheleensis (assembly GCA_013398995.1). Taxonomy (NCBI): domain Eukaryota; kingdom Metazoa; phylum Chordata; class Aves; order Passeriformes; family Alaudidae; genus Alaudala; species Alaudala cheleensis. The sequence continues at coordinate 96,532 of VWYE01020919.1, read as the reverse complement.
TTCTTGGCAATAGGGCAAGAGGCAACAGACAGAAACTGATGCATGGGCAGTTCCACCTCAATATGGGGAATATATTTTTACATATCTTTTACAATGAAGGTGATTGCACACTTGAATAGGTTGTCCAGAGAGGTTGTGGAGTCTCTGGAGATATTCAAGAACTGTCTGGATGCAATCCTATGCCATGTACTGTGGGGTGCTCCTGCTTGAGCAGGGAGGACCAGCTGACCAGCTGTGATCCTTTCCAGTCTTAACCATTCTGTGATTCTGTGACTAACATTTACACAATGATTCAATAAGGTTTTCTATAAACTCATTAGTAACTTGATTGAAAAATTAAAGAGATGGCAACATTCATAGTACTCTTGCTATAGTGTATTTAAATCAATTCCTACATGCACACACATAGACATAAAGATGTATATAAACAGGTTAAAAATTCCCCTCAGGTTTAGTAAAATATATCAGATAGCTTTGTACCTGCCAGCATATGGAAGGTTAAGCTTTGAGGGTTGAGTGTATCAGCCCAGGCCCTGACAACAGCTTTTTGGTAATTGTTCTCCAAGTACTGTTGAGCGTCAAGAGGTGTACCACTTAGAGGGAGGTGCTGGTGCAGCCTGCTGTGGCCTTGGAGAACTCAAAGATCCTCATTTGGTACTGCTGCCTGTAGGGTTGTGAGATGCTTGACTTTAGCCTTCTCTCATCCTTTGTTCTGGCCATAATCAGTTAGGGAAATTTTTGTCAAAAGGTGCAGTAACAATAGTGTTGTTCCTCCTGGGCTATGATTTAGACAAAAATTATGTCCCAAGGATGTCCATTAGAAAACAGCAGTTTGTTAGGCAGAGGTTCCTAGAAACAGGCTGTTTCTGGTAAGCTAAAAAGGAGCTTGACTGTCCAGGAGCCATTAATCAAGGTCAATGTCTAATGAGAATTCCTGAGGAGATCATAGAGTGGCCTAAGGGGATGGGAGGAATGCACCACCACAAATGGGCATAACAGATTGCTACTGCACAGCAGTACTGGGGATGACTGATTCACTGCAGCAGGAGAGGTTTTGTAAGCAGTTAGGACATGATAGATGTGTTTTGTTTTCATATATTTCTTAGGACATGGTTGTCTCCATGCTGATTCAAGCTTTTGTATTAATTTGATTGTAAAAGTAGATACTTCATAATATTTTCAGCTGTAGAGAAACAAAACAAGCTCAGAAAATGTGAAGTTTTCATTATCAGGTAATGAGCATTTTGAATTACTAACTGAACTACAGCTACAGAAAGTCGGGAATACTTCTTGTATTTGTTTCTCATTGGCAAATACAGCTGGTGAGATCTGTGGCTTTAGATTGCACCAGCAAATTCTGCAAGTACCCTGTTCACTCAAAGTAAAGCATAATTTTTGTCAGTCCCATAGGAGGCATTAGGTTGAGTATGTGAACTTCATTTTGGTATGGCAAGTTCACACAGTTAAAAGGGCAAGTACTCCTGTAAGAGCATGCTTCAGCAGTTGGGTCATGGTAGTGAATGTAATAGAGCTACTTACTTTGCTGTGCTGTAGTTCATTCCATTAAATGCAGAGACTTATTTTCAGAGCAATGGAGCTGAGGCTTGTCACACATAAGTAAGGCCATCTTAAAAATTAAATCTTCAGTATCCCCCTCTTGGAAAGGCTCTCCCTTTCTGCCTCTCCTGAGTAAATGTGCTGAGGTTGTCACATTGGCTGATCCTCTTAATCTATGTTTTTCTCTTGCCTTCTTGGATAAGTGTTATGTCTTGAAATTATGATAGGTTACCTTAATTGTCAACAAAGGTAGCTGTCAGTTTACCCCATTAGATAATGTGGTTTTTAAAAGATTAATTTTTGGTTTGACTCTCTCTAGAGAGTCTATTCAGAGGACTTAGCATTAGGCCTGATGCAGCAGAAAACTGTTCATAGATTTCATGTGGCTGTGGATCAGTTTAAATATAAGGACAGTCCAAAATGATGTCAGATTTTTTTTCTATTTTCAGTGTTTTTGCATAGCAGTAGTTGGTAAATTCTACAGGAAGCTTGACTGAAAGTATCCCTTTAAATTTATATTCCAGCTTTGTAAGCCATTCTTACTTCCAGTTCTAGCCTTTCAGTTCTAATTACTGTATGCATCATAGTAAACACCTTCCACATACAGAGCAATTTACCTTGCATATGACTTACTACAGTCAAATATGTACAAGAGTATATGTGGTTCTACTTAATTTTATGTATGGCTCTTTCACTTAGCAATAAAAAAACTTCCATTTTAATTATGGAGGGAAAGGTTTTACAAGTGTAAACCCATAAATGATGGCAGCAAGGGTTTTTGTGGAGAAGTGCTAAATAACTTTTAACTTGCTCTTTTACACCTGCTAACACTGAATTATTTGTCCAAATGTAACTATTGTTATCATAAAATGCTGGAGTTCATGGATCTTCAGATGCATGTGAACTAGAACTAATACCTCTTTTCAATTTACTGTGTTTTCTCTTTCCAATTTTTCAGTGTTTACATTCTGGGACATTAAAACAGATTAGGAGGGATGTTTAATGTCACCTTCTTAAGGGTTTTGTTTTAGTTCTCTTCTTTTCCCAGCCTGCCATGTGAAATTAATTTGTCATTATTAAAAAATCTAGATTCTTATCTTCTTGTCCCTTAAAAATTGGGAGTGGTATTTCAGCCTTTTAAGTGTATCTTTTGCCTTTGTTACTCTCCTCCCATCCCAATTTCTGGTTTGTACAGAGATTAATTATTAAAACATTTTGGTTTGCAGGGAGGTTGTGTAGATTCAACAAATCAGAGCCTTGCTCTGCTCCTTATGACCCTTGGACAGCGGGATGTTTCCAAAGTCCTGTTCGGACCTCTGTCTCCATACACGTAAGTTGTTTTGTTCAGTTTCATTACAGTCTTGTTTTAATTCACTAGTTTTATTGCACAGCTATTTTTATATATGGAAGATTTTGCCTGTGGTAACAAATAGAACAACTTGTACCTGACTTCAAATGAGACAAGTGGTGGAAGTTGCCTGGAGTTTATTTCTACATGTTAAATGAGTCCCTTACTGTTCTATATAATTCCTGTTTCTGAGAATTGCAGAGACAGGGTTTATTGATGGTTCTTGACCTGGAATGTACGTGTACATCAGTTGGCTTTTTGTTGCCTAGTGTACAATAGTATGTTTTCCCTAGTGATCTCTCTGTAGCTGTGTCATTAAATGTCATATTTCAAATGGCTTGCCCAACTCTAGAGCTGTGATTTTGCCTATGGAAGGACTTAATAGAAAGACTTCAACTCATGGAGCTATGTCCTATTTCAAGGTTTTATCGGGCAGCAGAATCCTTTCTGGTCTTTCAGTCTCAGTTTTTACTAAAGCTTTGTCTGTATCTGGTACTTGTTCAGAGGATAGAAAAAAAATTAATTTCTTATACTGTTAGTTGTAAACCCAGGTTACAGAATCACATAATCATCAAGGTTGGAAAAGACATCTAAGATCATCAAGTCCAACTTTGGACTGAACACTATTTCTCAACTAGACCATGCTGCTAGGTCTGGTTGTTTCTTCAACACTTGCACGGATTGTGACTCCACCACCACCATGGGGATGGGTCATTTCAATTCTTAACAACCCTTGTAGTGAAAAAACTGTTCCTGATGTCCAGCCTGAACCTTCACTGGTGCAGCTTGAGGCGATTTCCTCTAATCCTGTCACTTGTTGTGTGGGAGAAGAGACCAAGCCCTCACCTGGCTACACCCTCCTTTCAGGCAGTTGTAGTGAGGAATAAGTTCCCCCCTGAGCCTTGTTTTCTCCAGGCTAAACACCCCAGCTCCCTCAGCTGCTCCTCACAGGACTTGTGCTCCAGAACCTTCCCCATCTCCATTGCCCTTTTTTGGGCATGCTCTAGCACCTCAATGTCTTTCTTGGAATGAGGGGCAAAAAACTTAACACAGGATTTGAGGTGTGCCCTCACCAGTGCCGAGTACAGGGGGACAATCCCTGCCCTGCCCCTGCTGGCCACACCATTGCTGGTACAGGCCAGGATGCCATTGGCCTTCTTGGCCACCTGGGCACACCCTGGCTCATGTTCAGCTGCTGTCACCAGCACTCCCAGGGCCTTTTCCTGTGGGCAGCTTTCCAGCCACTCTGTCCCAGCCTGTGGCACTGCCTGGGCTTGTTGTGACCCAAGGGCAGGACCCAGCACTGGGCCTTGTTGAACCTCACACCACTGGCCTTGGCTCATGATCCAGCCTGTCCAGATCCCTCTGCAGAGCCTTCCTGCCCTGCAGCAGATCAACACTCACACCCAGCTTGGCGTCATCTGCACACTGACTGAGGGTGCACTCAATCCCCTCATCCAGGCCATTGATGAAAGTATTTAAAAGAACTGGCCCCAGTTCTCAGCCCTGGGGAGCACCACTGGTGACTGGCTGCCAGCTGGATGCACCTCCACTCTCTGGGCCCAGCCATACAGATCGTTTTTTACCCAGTGAAGAAGGTACCCATCAAAGCCATGGGTTATTACTATAGTTCCCTGGGTTCTCCTCCTGACCGTGCTGGTATGAGCATCACACTGGCCAACTTCCAGTCCTCTGGGAACCTGCTCAGTTAGCCAGGACTGATGCTACATGTTGGAGGGCAGCTTGGTAAGCTCTTCTGCCAGCTCCCTCAGTACCCTTGAATGAATCCCATGCAATCCCACAGACTTCCAAATGTCTAAATGGCTCAGTACTTCATTGTGTGTTGCAGATGATCTATTCTGCTCCCTGTACCCCAGCTCAGGGGCCTGGTTGCTCTGAGGGTAAGAGTCTTACTGTTAAAGACTGAGGCAAAGAAGCCATTGAGGACCTCAGCCTTTCCTCATCCTTGGTGACAATGTGCCTTTCTGCATCCTGTAAAGCATGGAGACTTTTCTTGGCTTTCCTTCAGTTTTTAATGCATTTATAAAAACACTTTCTATTTGCTTTCACAGCAGTGTCCAAATAGAGTTCTAGGAGACACTGGTTAGGGAAACAGCATCCATGGTAAAACGTTTTATTTTTTCAGACTTGCACTGGATTTACTAGATCACAGTTATTTCTAGAGACTGAGCAGTTATTCTTTAGTCAAATGAAGGGAGGTTTGTTTATCTGACAGTGGCATCGAATAATAAGAGTATGAACTGTCCTTTTTCGGTTATCATGGTACCGGTGCTGTATACATGAAAGGTACAGTACTGTGATAACTGAAGAATGGTGGTGCCATCACGTGAGAGCTAAAAATTACCTAACTGCTCTTCTCAACTCCTGATACCTTGGAAACCACATTCATCAGATTTTGAGGGGAAGACAGGGAAGTGTCCCATTGCACAAAGGGCAAGTAATCCCCTGTGAAGTAAATTTTCATGTGGAAGGTTTCAGAAGAGTAGATATTAGTGTTTGAAGTGCACAGTTAAGCATATGAGACAATCCAGTCACTTGGAAGTATTTTTAAAATTTTTTCCCTTTTTTTTGTTCTATGAAAATCAAGCAAATGCACTAGTTTATTCTGTAAGCAGGCTGAGTTCAAGCTGGTGGATTATCACTTCTTCCAAGTTAGGTGTATGCAGCAGGCATAAAGGTCAGGAGTACACATACTGAAGCAACACATTGTAAGATCTAAGATTCTATGAGAATCTATGACTCATCAGTCCTGTGAGGATCTGTTCAGCTTTTTATGTAGCACCCGCATGCCCTCAACTGGGGCTGCTCATAAAGGACTGGTCGTTTTGGCTTCCAACCAACTCGTTGGATACACAGGCTTATGACGTAAATCGCAGTATTGTCATGTTCCATGTCCTTGTTCCTTCTTTTCTCTCAGAGCTATGACACCTCTGCATTTAATACCTTCACCCTATAGAATCTGAAGTTATTTAAAAGCAATGTTATGCTAGATTGGCTTCCCTGTCCAGCATAATACAGCATGAATGTGACAGTTCAGCTGGCTGCTGAGAGCATCACATGGGAACAAAATGCTTTGGAATATGTCCATTAGGATGAGGAAATTTCTTATTTTCACAGGAGACATCTGTTGCCCCAGCTAACAACGGAGAGTGGAAGGGTAGACAACATCATGAGCAAGGCTGTCCTGAGTGGTTATGGGGCTACCAGTCAGCATGACCAGCAGCTGTCTGCATTACCCCTTTCTTGGCATTCATATTTCACGGAAGCAAGTGCCTTTGTGTCTAGCTGAGCTTAAAATCGAATGCAGGGTGCTGGCCATGCTACTGACTTACAGAGGTCAGTCTGGTAGGACAGACCTGTCTGCATGCAGGTGGATCAGCATGAGCCGGCGGTATGTGGACAGCAACAGGAAAGCCTCAGTGCCCCAATCCATGGCTCTGCAAGGCCTTAGGGGCTTCAAGAGGTTGGGTTAGGGTGCCTCTTCCCAGCCAAGCTGACACTTTCAGTTGCTCCCCTGACTGGGGATGCTCACCTCCAGCTTCTCAGTCTGTCTCCTGCTGGGAAGGTCTCTGTCAGGACTCAGGAGAGCAGTGCTGGGGCTGCCAGTGCTACCAGGCAAAGCCTTGTGCAGACCTCAGGGCAATTCAACCAACAATGCACTGCTAGTGCATAGGTCTTCTCTCACACTGGTCTGTTAGTTGTTTGTTTTTCCCAGTATGTGAAGCTCTTGTGTACATTTTGGGAATTCTTAGCAGGCTTTGGGGAAAAGACAGCACTTAGATGAACAGGCCTTTTACTCTTGTTCTTGGCTGTAAGGCTTCCAGTGTGGCTCACGTAACTGTACCTGCACCTAAAGAGCAGCTGCTGCCTTGTTCTTGCCTGAACACACAGTGTAAATTTTCAGCAAAATAAATCTTCTTTGTACCTTTTCCCTCCCTCCCTCCATCCTCCAGCCTGTGTGGTTGGTGCAGCCTGCACTTTTATTTGAGGTGCCCACCTGCAGTCCAGACTAACCTCAGAGCTAATACAAACCTGCCTTCTGTCACGTATCCCCACCTTCCCATCTCTTTCTCTTCTATTTCAGGGCTTGTACCACTTGTGCTTCCCCTGCTAGAAAAAGCTGGCCTTTTGCTGCTTTACATTCTCCCCTGATGTCCCCAGGCAGCCTCCCTCTGGCTTGCACTCCAGCAAGCCTTTCCCATGTACATGAGGGCTGATATTTTTCTCACTCTGCCTTTATTCAAACAGGAGAAGAGGCAGAGATGCAGGGTAGCCCACCTATGTGCAAAGAGGTATGGACTCAACTGATCCCACCAACATGTTGCAGGTTCCTGATAACCTTTTAGGATTTTTCCCTGAGTCTCTGGCTCCACATGGCTTCTGGCATTTTTACATTTTATTCTGTGCCCTCCTTGCAATTCAGCATGCCACTCCTGCTGTTTTGGACTTGGCTGCTTTCTTGTCACACTGCCAGAGCCTGTGAGAGGACCCAGCTAAGGAGAAGGCTGATACAGAGCTTGTTGTCTGTTAGCTTCACTGAAGCATTTGTGCCAGCATATGCCCATTTGCCTACTATAGCTGCGGCCAGAAACCTTGCAGCTGGGGAGGCATGGAAGAAAAGGTGCTTTTCAGTTCTTCCTTTCAACTCTTAGTCTGAGAGATGAGAGCTCTGGTGTGTGTGCTGAGGCAACTTATCGGTCCAGGAAGGTGCAAGAGAAAGTATACATAGCATTGGGAGCAATGTTCCCACATTCACCCTGCAGAGCTATTTAGCAGATTGCCTCAGAGATAAGTAAGATCATCCCAAGCACACACCAGTATAGCTAAAGCAGCCTTTCTTTTTCCAGCTCCTGCCATTTTCCTCCTCTCCTGTGCATATATCTGAGTGCAGGAGCAGCAGCATGCCCAGCTGAAGTGTATAAAGCAATTTTGCTCCTGCAATTTTCCTTGTACTCCTTCTCAATTTCTGTGAATAGGAGCTGCCAAGAGGCTTTCAGAGGCCTCATGATGTCACAGTGGGAATAGGCTTAAGCTTTTGGTCTCCTTCCCATTTTGTGGGTACTTACTCTGATTTGTTGTAATGATGTATGTGTGATTAGCTTGCAATTATGCTTTCAGCATGTAGAGCAGACAAGCCAATATGTGAACTGGATGTCCACATTTCCCTTTCTGTAAACTAAGAAAAACACATACCAGTTGCTGAAGGAGATTAAATCACAGTTCAAGACTGCAGACTTACTTGTGGCCATGACTGGAAGAGTCCAAACTTCTGTCAGGAGCAATTAAAATTTTTCGTTTCATCTTTTGATGCAATTGCGTGTTCCCCCTTTTGGAGAAGCCAGTAAAAACGTTTTCTTGTATGTTTTTGGGTTTTTTCCTTTTTTTATAGTTTTTCATGTTACTTCAGTCAGTCTTTGTTTAGGATCAGTGTGATTGTTTAGTTTCTTCTTGCCTTTCTGTCTGAAATGATGAAAGGAATTTTTCTTTTCTGAAAATGAGAAAACAGGAAGAATTCAGACTCTGAATGTAATTCTAATGAAACACTTAACTGAGAAATGGAGAAGTCAATAATCAGTCAAATCAAACACATGCTTTGTCATCTGTCTTAAAATATGCATCCAATTTTTGGGCTATCCCTGTTTATGTTTTATTTCTGCTTTAAACATTAGGCAGGGGAAAGGAGAATCACAGGTTGGTATGGAGTTCATATAGCCCTGATGAAGAATAAGCATCAGGAGTAAATGACCTTGCCTGGCCACATTTCTCTCCTTTCTTTCTTCTTCCTCACCATTTTGTCTTGCTGTATTACCAGCCATTTCTCTCTCTGCTTATACAGAGAGGGCAGAGGTTTCAGTAGGGGTCACTAGCTGCTTCTGCAACACAAGTGAGAACAGTGTTTGGAGCTTGTAGCCCTGTTTTTCTGTTTTCAGAGAAAAATTAATTCACCATGCTCATTGCTGGAATCTGTGTTAGTACATAATGCTATTGGACTTCCTGTTTTATTTCTTAAACTGTATTATTTTCTCTCATTCAGAATTGAGTTTCTGCGACACCTCAGAAGCTTCTTCCAGATCATGTTTAAAATTGAAACAAAGACTGCTGAGGAAGAGCACATGGGCGGGGAGAAAGTCTTAATGACATGTGTTGGCATTGGATTTTGCAACCTCAGTAAAACTATAAGATAAAAAAACATCTACAGACTTCATGAAAGACAGAAAGTGCTGCAAAGATCTAATAAAACCTATCTATCTCTGTACTAATTCTGGCATAGGGAGACCTGTGGTGATTCCAGTGTGGGGGTACCCAAGCTCACTGCATGTAAACAATAAACCTGACTTTAGACCTTTTAGATCTGTGCTATTTATAAATGCACTACCAGTATTCTGTGCTGCTTGGAGTGGCTCTCTGGAGTCTCAGCTGACTTGGGACTCTTTGCACTGTATTCCACTGAATGGGACACAAGTGCCTCATGTCACTGTGCTCTCCAGCCTTAATGAGGTGAGTGCTCTGGTTTTATGTATTTACTGATTTCACTAGTAGCGTTTTCTGAAAGGTTTAGATAGAGAGGGAAAACAAAATTGACCAAAACAAGCTTTGTATTGCAAAACAAATGATCACAACAGAAGTATTAGCTTCTGGAGGTAATTGCAGAGATAATATGGGCATGAAAATTAAAGGTATGACAGCAATTCTTTTTTTATACATTGTGTATTTGTAGAATTTGTCAGATGCTCCACTCCTGTTTACTTTTACTAAATTCACAGAATCACAAAATAGTCTGAGTTCTAGAAAGAACCCAGAATCAGAAGTTGGATCACTGAATCCAACTCTTATGTGAGTGGCCTGTACAGGGATGGAACCCATGACCTTGGCATTATTAGCACCATGCTTTAACCAGCTGAGCTCATCTCAGGGTTGTAGTTTAAGAGGAAGAATAAAATACCTGTCTTTTACTTTTCCTAGTGTTAGAATACTGCAGAAGAGATCACAACCTATACTGGTTTATTTTAGTCTCTTTTGCAAAGATGGGCATGGGAAAAGAAACCTCCATGGCTTATAATTCTTTTTAGGTTTGTTTGGCATGCTATACACATGGTTCACAATTACTTGTGAGTAGTAGTAAAAATAGCTGTAATCTTTGAGAAAGAAAAATATGTTCAGTTCCACCATCATATTTTGTGCATCTGCTCCCTTTTTGAAGTGCCAATAATGCTGTTTTGGCTGTATGCTTGGATTGACAGATGCAAAATAGTTTCTACCAGGTTGTAAATATTTACCCATGAATGCTTCTGGTAGATTCCAGGCAAACTGTTGAAGTTAATGCTGAACTCCTGACACAAGGGAAAAAATTGATATTTTATTTCAGACTATATTTCATGTGTCTGGAGGAAAATGAAACTGTGTCAAAAGCTGGTATATAGAGAGAGGGCAGATACTAGTGACTATATTAAAATGGTTTTACAAACTTTATCTGATGCTACTGTAAAGTGGGCATTACCTTTGTAGTATAAAGAATACATATTGGACCCAAAAAGGACTTTGACAAAGGTTTGGTATTTGCTTAGTGTTTTGTTAACTTTTGCAGGCCATGTGAGTAATTTTTTACTGTACTTTGTTCTTCTTGCAATCTGTCAGACATGATTTGAAAAAATAAAGTTTTTTTTTTCCTAAGTAAGATTTTATTTCCCTTTAAAGCAAAACAGACAACAACTAAAAAACCCAAAAACCAAAAAAGCCTGGAAGTCTTTCCTGAGCCCTTCATAACATAAATGGCTATCTTGAACTGATACATCAAAAAAACCAGCTTTGGGACTTGCCAGAGCGGGAGGAAGGGAAAAGGGTGAAGCCATTCTTACATTTTACTAGCTTTCCAAAATTTGACTTACAGCTGAGGAAAGCCTAGATAAAATAATAGAAGATGAAATGAAATAACTTGACTATATTTTTTACATTTCAAGTTAGAAAAAGGCGTATAGACCTGAAAGAATTTGCCTTGTTCCTGTCAGTATGTAATAAAAAAACTAGAAACTTTATGAATTAAAATTACCCAAAATACAAGACACCACTGATCCAAAAGATGAAAGTGTACAAACTAAGATTAAAACCCACTAGAATAAAAATATAAAGCTTACCTTAATTAAAGATTCAAATTTGTGCCACAGCTACAGTTGCCAGTATTTGCTTAAATAAAAATTTGTAAGTGTTGTCACAACTTCAAAAATTAAAAGCTTTATTATATTTAAGCTTAACTGTAAAGCTGTGAGTTTTTCCAAATGTTCCAGTTGCACCAGCCGTAGAGACAGCAATAAGTTGCCCAAGCAGCAGATTCTTCAGCAATAATTGTCACACAATTACCTGTACTTAACCTCAGTGTTAAAATTGGAGTGGTAAGCCTTAGCTTTGCTGCAAATTGCATAGCTCTACAGCACAACACTTGCTGCAACTCTGAATTTGCTCATTGCTTCACAGAAAAAAAGAAAGGTATATGAAACCAATGCATTTTTCCAGAACAGTCACTCTTTGGAGAAATATTAACAATTCCAGAGGAAGTTTAAGGTAAGAGCTTTCTTAAAGTTATTTGGCCTTCATATTCTGGGAAAAGTACTTATTAGAAGGAAATCCTGCAGATAAAGGCTGTTGGTTTATCAGCAAAACAGCAATTGACATCTGTTTTGGTGGGCTCATCACACAAGGAAGTAAGATAGTTAATTTTAGAGCTGGACAGAGGAAATTAATTTTTGGTGAAAAAGATTGATACTGTTGGTAGCCACAGACATTATGGTAAAGATGATAGTTATAGGAGACACATCTTTCATCTCAGTCCCTTCATAGCAGAGTAATACTCAGGTAACGTAAATCTGAAGTGATTAGATGTCTATGAATAATCCTTAAATAAGGATTATTTAAAGATAAGAATATTATTTAAACAATCCATCAGTAATTTAGTTAATTTCTTTGGGTGAACAGCTCTGATCGTAGAATCAGAATGGTTTCAGTTGGAAGAGACATTACGGATCATCTATTTCCACCATTCCCCAACCAGGTTGCTCAAAGACCCATTCAGTCTGGCCTTGAACACTTCCAGGTTTTGGGCATCCACAACTATGCTGGGCAACCTGTTAGAGCAGCTCACCACCCTCATAGTAAGGAATTTCTTCCTAATAGCTAATCTGAACATACCCTCCTTTAGTTTAAAGCCACTACTACTTGTTCTGTCACTACATGCCCTTTTTAAAAGTTCATTTCCAGCCTTCCTTTAGATTCCATTAGGTACTGCCTTAAAGGTGCTATAAGGTCTCCACAGAGTCTTCTCCAAGCTGTAATAACCCATCGCTCTCAGCCTGTTCTCATAAAGAGGAGAGGTGCTCCAACCCTCAGATCTTTACTGTGGGCCTCCTCTGGACTTGCTCCAAGAGATCCAGGTCTTATGTTGGGGTCCCCAGAGCTGGATGCAGTACTGCAGGCAGATGCAGTCCCAGGAGAGTGGCAGTCACAGTGGTGACATGAAAAGTATTTGTAAAATATGCCTTCGCCTTACATCTCCTGCCAATTTTCTAACACCTGTTGTCAAACTTCTGTGATGCTGTGATTGTAGTTTGACTGCACCTTCTGTGATTATGTCAGAAAATGCATGATAACTTGGTGTGGGACAGCTTGTGGTGTAGAAGAGATTATATTGGCAGCAAAATTGTTTCATTCCAAGCCAGTGTACCTTACCAAAGGCATATGGCTAGAAGCCAGTGCAATAACTGTCTAGGGAAGCACACAGTAGGTAAGTTAGCTATGCCAAAACAGTAAGTACATGGCTGTCTTGGGTAATGTTTTCAAAATGGTGTTTGGTTACTGCCAGAGCATAGATACTTTTCCTCTTCCCCATGGGTGATACGGATTTTGTTTCTATCCACAGAGGCATAATTCTCTGCTTGTAAATTCTGACATTCACTTCCCTGTTTCTAAATCATACTCTTGAGACAGAAACCAGAGGCAAAAAAAGACAACCAGTTTTCAGGATGCATAATTTTGTATATGAGTTAATTTCCTTTTTTTTTTTTTTAATATTGTTTGGCCCTCTCCACACTTTCATTTTGTGTATCCGATGCATGTCCACTTCTGTTTAACCTGGCTCCTAAGGGATCCCAAGTGAGACACACTACTCTGTCAGGGCAACTCTAAGCAAAATAAAATGTGGAAGGAACATCTTTCACAGTTACTGCTTTGGTCTTAGTAAGCTGTACCTTAAAAGAGCATTCATGATGGGGTATATGGTGTCTTCCTGGTGCCTGATCTCTGAGCAACGGTGACAAGCTCAGGAAAACACCTTTAACTTGTTGTCTGTGAGAGGGGTAAAAAGACACAAAGTCCTGCAGGGAAGACATTGTGTGGGCTGAACTGTGTGGTGACAGCACTGGATGAGTAACAGAAGTAAGTCATGCACTGTGTCACGGCATCACAATGTCCAAATAGCACTTGGACTAGATATAAATTGAGTTGTGATATTGTTACAAGACAGAACTATTAGGATGATTTGCAGTAAATCAGTAGAAATAGATGTCAGCTGTTAGTGCTAATCTCTTTCCTGGAACAATAAGATTATGTATATGCACTAAGAAGAGTGCCCAAAGCTGTATTCCCCAGAGTATGGTCATACTGTAAGGAGACCCACGGAGGAAACCTGATTTAAAGTGGTATTGATCAAGGGTGTAGCCAGAAGAAAACAAAGGCCAAAATAAACTTTACCGGGTTTATTTTAATAAAATTTTAATTTATATAACAGTAGCTGGGTGCCCATGGAAAATGAAGCAGCAACTGCTCTGCACAACTGAGCACACAGAGGTAGGCTGTGTCTTTGCACATTTGTCCTCATACTGGATGTCTGCCACACAGTCACTCCCTCTTCTCCTTACCAGTTTGGCTGTGCTTCCCTGGTAGCCTCCACTGCACTCCTCACTCAACAAACATCTGCACTCCTGCAACAGTGAACCCATGGTGAAAATCTGTAGGGCCTTGTGGAGACTGATCCTGTGAGGTATTTGGTGCTTAACTGCGGATGAGGTAGTAGGATTAAGGGCTTGATTCCAGTGATCACTACATGCCAATGACACATCTGATTTTACAGAATGCAACAGGCTCAGGAGGGCACCCATATTTGCAGGATGCCTCAGAAGTTACACATTTAAGAACAAATGCCTTACCCCCTTTCACTGCATTTTTAACCTGCCGCCACCTTGCTCCCTTAAAGTTACTTAAATCTTTTTTCAATCCTAAACTGTCTTCGAGGATAAGAAAGAAACTGCTTTAGCAACTTTTTGCATAAATGTAGATATGGTTTTTTTAAATTTTTGATGAATGTGGATGTATTCTATAATTTAAAACTATGGTTCTGAATGGTCATCCCAGGCATTCAGAAGGTGCCTGAAGCAGTAGGGCTTCCTGAGAGATTCATAAAAGTATTTCTATTTAGAAACACATCTAAACATTCAGAATATGACTGGGAAAGAACTGCAGAATGTTTCTGAACACTGACTGTAAAAAATCTACTTAAAAATTCATGCCACAAGTTTATTAACCATTATTTTCACTTGATTTTTGGGACTTAAGTAATCTACATAATATGTTTTCAAAGAACACATCCACAGTGAATCAGGGCTAAATAAGACAGACTAGGGAATTGTATTTCTGTTTCTCTTGGAAATGTGTTGGTCAGGTTGTTAGTAAAAATACTGTTTATTCATCCTTCACTGTTAATGTCAGCAGCAAGTTTTGCCTTGAAATTGTGTCAAGGTCTTGCTCTAGACTTCTCTAAGCAATGATGTATGAATTCAAAGTGAAGAGCTGTTTTGAAAGATCTGGCTTTTTCCCTGCTATATAGAGCATCTAGAAGAACAGGCTATTAGACAAGGCACAGGCTTCTTAACAGTTTCTTACTCAACTAGAGGGTGAGGAGGGCTAGTCTAGTGCTGCACCACCAGAGGCTGGATGTGGCAGCTGTCTAAAAAGGTTTTCTTCATTTTAGTTTAAAGTACAAATAAATAATTAACATCTGTTTCAGTTTGCAGAGTTAAATAAGCATTGGTAGCAGATTTTTTCAAAACTTAAAATTTACAGTAAGAAGCAAAAAGAGAGTATAACTAACAGCCAAGGAGAAGGATATTGCAGAATCCTATTACCCTTCTCTTCCCTTCTCAGTTTCACAGGTTTGCACAGAAAAGACCAATTTTTGTCAGAAATTGTTGAATAGCTATTGAGACATTGTAAGGAAAATACAAGAAATTACCAAAATTGTCACTTGCCTGACTGACTTTCACACGGACTGAAAACGTAATCATATTTATGTTCATGGAATGTTCTTCACTGAATCATTTTCAAAGAAAGAGCTGCTATGAAAGAACTTGTCTGAAACTTGTCTTTTCGCACCTTTCAAGATTTCAGTGAAGTCTCTCATGGATCTTCTCTGCCTTATGTCTTCTCCAGACAATAACAATGCTACTAAATAATATACAATTTGAATTGTTATTGCCAAGTCATAGGCATATAAATATAAAAAGGTACATTGTTTGCATTACATGTAATGTAATTCTGAGCTTGCTGCATTTTTATCCTGTTCCAAAGTCTGTGTTTTGAAGAGCTGCTTTTGTGCCAGTGGTAGAGAAGAATGAAGTGACTCATTTGTATCCCACAGGGAGCTGGACTAGAAAATATCAAGATTCATAGAACCTCAGGTCTGTGCAAACATTTGCCTCACTTTATGATGGCTATAACCTTCTTTGGGCTTTATTTTTGCTCTTTTTCTTAAATGTTGGTTTTGGTTTGAGGGTGGTGTTTGTTTGTTTGTTGTTTTGGAGAAGTTTAGGTTCTTTTGTTTTGTTCACAGAATGTGTTAGGCTTATTTTGTCTACCTCTAAAGACTAAATTCTGCCAGTTTTACTTGAGAAAGCTTTCCATTGTGGTATATCCATTTCTCCACTAATCTTGTCTCACTCCTCCTGTTAGATCCATGCTCTTTTCTCTATTGTACAAGCTGGAAGAACAGTCCTCACCATGCTGCAGTGGGGCTCTGAGTTGCTACATCATTTCACTTCTCTGTTCCCTGTATGTACACAGATTCCTCTGCAGGTTATCCCCCTGGCCACTCACCCAGACAGCTTCCTCTCTTTTTTCTACCAGTCACTGATCTGCCTCACTACAGGGATTTTCATCCAGGGTTTCTGAAATGGAAGAGTGAAGAGACAGATTGGATTTCTTCTAACTAAATCTGCCCTAAAAGTTCCTGCTGTGGAAACAAAACATTGTCCTCATCTTTTCCATCTCAGAGGTCTCCTTGAAGGCTTGCCATCTTGAAAAGTAATGGTCTTTTGGCTGACTCCTCTGAGTTTTAAAGTGGAGCAAGAAAGGCAACTAACACTCAAAATCAAAGTTTCTTGCTGGCTGGCACTAACATATATGGGCTGCTTTAAAACTGGTGGAATATTATACTACTAAATGGACAATGAGCACATTCTTATAAAGTCCTACGTCTCTGAATTATACAAGATAATATCCTGATATAAAGCTCCAGTCTTATGAAATTGAAAGACTATATTCTTTTAGGACCTTCTGTTAAGGAAGCCAGTCTAATGTCAATACTGTGGGGGTTTCTGTCATTAACTTTGGTGAAAACCCTTACACCATTCCATCATGTAAGGTGTCTACTATTGCTACTGCAAAGACTTATCTCCAGCACTAAGGCAAGGCTAGCTTAAGATAAGGAGCTTTGAGGACCAGATACTAGTTTTTAGCGTCTTGCTTTTCAATTAAGCAATGTGGGGAATACAAGTCACAAAGACACAGAACCACACAGTTGAAGAAGCTAATGTAACTGTGCTACTGTTTCAATTCTCTGTTTATATTTAAAATGTTTAAAGCTATTTTTAAATATTGTTCTTTTAGCCCACTAGCATTTCATAGGGAATTTTAAAAAAATCCCAACCCTTGCCAGCGTATTTTGGCAGCACAAGCTCATATAACAAATCAAGAAACACAGATGCTAAGCACAGTAGTTCAGTAGTTGTATCTCACCCACCATTCTCATGACAATCCACTTCTTCTGGTGTTACTGCAGCTGCTAGCCAAATACTAAACTCAAATAGCTCTGTGTGGAGCTAGTTAGTTTCACTTCTGAGGGTAGGCAGTTCCAAGTAAAAGCCGTTCCTTTTGCAATCTTTCCAATTTGCTTCCTCTGCCATTTACTGAATGGTAACCTCTCTATAGATAAGTACAATATTTATTTCTGTTGCCTGCTGCATTATCTCTTAAGCACAAAGTGGCTCCTGTTGTCACAATTTCTGGTAACCAAAAGTATCTGTCTGGGTTTTTTGGTAGCTCGAGGCTTTCTGTCTGTGGCTGACTCAATTCTGTAGCAGCAGAGGAAGCGAAATAGAAGACATTCAAAACCAGGAGGGTTGGACACCTGTGACTCATCTCAGAGGACTGGGTTTCCTCCACAGATCTAGCTGTGTTGAAGGCAGTGCCAGGGCTGCAGCTTCTCTGGTCCTGGGAATGCCAGATTCAACACTGTCAGCATTGAGCAAAAACCATGACAACTAGCTTTCCTTCATTTCTGTGGGTGAGAACTAGTTCTACTCTTTGAAGCAATTAGATAAACAAATCTTACTGGTTTGGTCCTTCACATGAGAGGTATCTTGGGAATGACACACTCTGAAGCTGCTCCCTGGAAGGATCAAGTTAACTCCTGTTTCTGCCTGAGGTACAACTACCTTGACAATATCTTTTATAACGAAAGCTTTGAGGAAGCTTAATGGCAAGTGATATGCATTTTTGCCCTAGGGAGAGCTTTTGTGCTTTATTTTGTACATGTGCCTCAGTGTCAGGGAATACTTACTGGAATGGCTTATCTAAAAATCTTGCTCCTCCAAGAAAAGGAGTTCATGGAAGCTATTTCTAGATCCTGAAGTACTCTCCCAGAGAGCTTCAATATGTAGTTTATTTCCATTACACTATAAAAAGTGGAACAAAAATCAATGTTTTAAAATTTAATAGTTGCTGGGTGCTTTTTTTTTTAATATAGGAAATTAAAAGAGCTGGATTTGATTTATTGTTTTAATTACAAAGAAAGATCTTTAACTGATCTGACTGGAATTCAAAAATAAGGGAGGAGAAGAAAAGAGTGATTTGTCATGAGTTTGATGTTGTTTGTACAAATGTAACTACAAGGCAATAGTAAAAAAACAGTAGTTAAATTACGTAGAGTTGGATCCCACAATTAATTAATGAAAGTTGTGTTACCAAAGCAGTGGTGTGTGGGACAGGCCTTTCTCTTAGAATTGCCTCTTAGCAGTTTTGCAGAGATCCATAGCAGGGCATCTTTTTGAATCCAGAATAGGAATTTACTTCTTTGTGAAAATCCTATATTCCTGCTAGTTTTAACTGAAATTGGCCAAAAGATTATGCTTATGCTAAATCTTATGCTGTTATGCTAAAGGTTATGCTAAAGATACCTAATAATTTATTTTTAACATAAAATATTTTAATGCTACAGTTTTGCCAGTGTGCATATTTGATACCAACACTGATATCTAGCTTTTTCTGAAGTAACTTTTTCAGAAATATTGATAAAGCAAAGGGTCTCATATCTATTTTGAGCAACAATTACATAGCACATTTGAAGAATCAGAGGACTGCATATTTTTATATTTGTATTTCAGACTGGAATAAGTTTCTGATTTTAAACTCTGCTCAGCCTTTTCCAGGACTGTGAATTAAAACACAACATGCTGCTACTGTGTACTATCAATCAGAAGTAAAACTGAGCAGAAGCAAAAGGAAATTCAGTGTCTTTGCTTCATTGTGAAATATTAATATGAGAATACCATGTGTAAAAATTAACTACAAAAATTTCTAACTTTTAGTTTACTGTAAGCAGTACAGAGATTTCTAGAATCAGCTCATAAAAGTTTCTTATTGGTTTATTTGACTGTGTATATTGAAGTTTCTTGCTCTTACAGAATCATAGAATAGTTTGGATTTAAAGAGACATCAAAAGTAATCTAGCTCTAATGCCCCTGTCATAGGTAGGGACATCTTTCACAATACCAGGTTGCTCAGAGTCCCATCCAACCTGACCTTTAACCCTTACAGGTATAGACCATCTGCAGTTTCTTTGGGAAACCTATTCCAGCACCTCAGTGTTCTCATGGTAAAGAATTTCTTCTTAATATCTAATCTATTAGATATTAAGAAGAAATATCTAATATTTTCTTCAGTTTAAAGCAATTTTGTCCTGTTACTACATGCCCATGTAAAAAGTCTCTCTCTAGTCTTCTAGTCTTCCTGTAAGACTCCTTTACAGGAAGGATGCCGAAACTGGAAGGCTGCTATAAAGTCTCCCTGAAGACTTCTCCCTGAAGCCTTCTCTTCTTCATGCTCAACTCGAGAACCCTCATTAAGATCTCTGGTGACTGGTGTGAGTACAGTAGGCAGTTAGGAAGATGTGCAAGATCAGTTTCATGACATTGATTTCTGTATTGCATCCAAGTAGCTTAGTAATTGTAATCTTAAATGTGTTTCAGAATGAAAAAAAACCCACTAAAAATCTAAAGGTTGAGCTCTGAAGTGAGGAAATTCAAAGACTTCAACAGTTTACCTTAACACAGTTTTTGTTACCCAATTGTGTTTTCTTTTCTCCTTTTAGTTTCTAGCTGTATCATACTCACATCCTGCTACACTACAGCAGATTAAATTACATAACAGATTAAATAACACAAAAAAATAAAAAAACCAAATCCAACAGTATGAAACACTACTGATGGAAATGAATTTACATAAACATTAAATTTTGAGGCTTCCTGGCTTTCATGGATAGATCTAAGTGCTGCCAAACAAGCTCACAAAGGATAACTTTCCATAATAATGCATGGTAAAAGAATATGGACAGAGCTGCAATCCATTGCATTTAAAATCAGATATAATTAATCAGTACATAATTGATTTCTAGAAATATTAATTCTAAAAATCCAAAACAGATGTTCTCATCTACATCTCCATTCATTTCTTAAGACATAAGAACAAATTCTAATATATGTACACATGTGAAAGAGCAATCTTAATTTCCACAAATTGATGCCAGGTCATTATGCAGTTGTGAACACTGTACACAATGAAGTCCTGTAGAGAAGGTATTCACACGAACCGGGCTGGAAACCTATAATTATGCATTAGAGTATTTCTGGTCAATTTCTGAGTCCCTTTAAATATCTGGAAACTCCAAGAATGAATAGAGAAATACTAGTTTGTGTATATGAGGGAAGCAGGCTGTTTCCCATATTTTACAAAGGTAAGGAAGGTTGAGGTGATTTTGCTTTGATTTTTCAAAAGAAAAAACAGAACCCAGTCCCTCCAAAACCTGTTTTGAGATGCTTTCAATCTAAGTAGACTTCCCTATTCCCATGGGATTTTCAAAGACAATTTCTTTGCCATAAGTTATTTTCCTAGTGATATGTAGACCTGGGAAGGCACTTTAATTTATCTTTATTATGCATATCAATACAATTTGTATAACAGTAGAACCGAAAGCCATTTGAATTCAGCGGAGGGTTGATTGTGGCTGGATACCAGGTATCCACCAAAGCTACTGTAACACTCTCCTTTGCAGTTGGATATGGGAGGGAAAATATAGTGAAAGGCTCACAATTTGAGATAAAGTCAGTGCGGGATCACAAACCAATTACCATCTCAGGCAAAACAGACTGAATTTGGTCATTAGTTGAATTTATTACCAAGAAAATCAGATCCAGATAATGAGAAGAAAACAAATCTTAGAAACACCACCTCTCCTCCTTCCTAGTTCTTCTTCCTCTTGCAGTGGTGTGGGCAGAAGGGGAATGGAGGTTACAGTCAGTTCATCTCACATTTTTTCTCCCAGTGCTCAGGGTGAGAAGTCTTTCCTGTGCTCCAGCATGGGGTGCCTCCCACAGGAGACAGTTCCCTATTAATTTCTCCACTGTGAGCTCATCTCACAGGCAACAACAGTTCTCCATGAACTGCTGCAATGTGTGTCACTCTTCCACAGGTATAATCCATCAGGCACAGCCTGCTCCAGCATGAGGTCTCACAGGGTCACACGTCCTATCAGGAAACCTGCTCCAGTGTGGGCTCCTCTCTTCCTGGGGCTACAGGTCCATGCCAGGATGTGCTCCAGCACAGGCCTCCTATGGAGTCACAGCCTCTTTTGGGCATCCGTCTGCTCTGGTGTGGGTCTCCTTCACAGGCTGCAGGTGGATCTCTGCTTCCCTGTGGTCCTCCATGGGCTGCAGGGGCACAATTGCCTCACCATGGGCTGCACCATGGGCTTCAGGGGAATCCCAGCTGCAGAGTCTGGAGTACCTCATCCCTCCCCTTCTTCACTGGCCATCTTCTCAGGCTGCAATAAAATCTGCCCAATAACTTCTTTCCTTCTTAAATATGTTACCAAAAGGCATTACCACCATTTCTGACTGGCCCAGCCTCAGCCAGTAGCATGTCCATCCTGAAGATGTCTGACACTGGCTGTAGCAGACATGGAAGAAGCTTCCAGCACAGTCTGACAGAATCCAGTAGCTCCCCCACTACCAAAACCTGGCCATGCAAACCCAAAACAAATTCATGTGTTTTTGTATTTAGATACCAGTTAAGCACAGAAGATGTCCTGCTTTAAAGATGAAAGGGAAAACAAAGCAAAACCTATGCAAGCAAAAGTAGGAAACAGTTACTTGATGGAGACCTGGCATACTGATGGACTCCTGAAGTATTTGCATTGCAATCCCTAGAACTTTTGACAGCAGAACCACTAACAACCACTGCAAGCTGAGTCTTCAGTGGCTATGCTTGAAGGTTCTCATTCAGCCTCAGGCTGCAGTTTTACTAGTTTTGTTTTATTTCATTCTGTTAGCAGATTTTGAGTAGAAATTCAGACTTACTCTTTTCCTCATTGTGTGGTACTAGTATACCTAAATGGTTACTAAGCAAAAAAGTCACAGAGTGACAGTAAATTTGTGGTTCCCTGTAATACCATTTATCCCAAGCTATTTCCTGTCAGTGCACTGCATTTCAAAAATTTATTTTGAAGTTCTACAGTTAAACCAAATGCTTGCGCTTACTTGCCTGATTTTTCCAGCTACAAAACTGTTGGCTGCACACTAGGTTTTATCCTCTAATAAGAGAAAGGCACATGCTCCTTAAAAGGAAATCCCATGCAGCAGCTCCATTGTGACTCAACTAACTTGGCAAGAAATGAATTTACTCCATTTCCATATCAGATCCACACAAACCTGTGCTGAGCCACATGGATGAGAGTGTTCAAAGGATTGCAACATTTAATAGAGCCACAAGCACTATGAAGATCAGTGCAGGCCTTAGTACTTACATGAAGCAATTAGCTTCGTTAAACAGTAAATAAGGAAACAATTAAATCTTTAATTGCAGAAAACCTATCAGAAACTATTAAAACCCACAAAACTGGAGCAATTCAGTTTTAAAGGTGCAGATGAAAATCTCATGCACTACATGTGGTTTACTTGTGCATATTCTACCAGTATTGGTAAGAAATACAGCAATACTACTATACAATCTTTTTTAATCCAAGATTTAATGCCACCGGACATCTGGCACACCCATCCTTCATACAAATAAAGAATCTGTCAGACAGAGCACTATTCTTGTGGGCTACAAAGTAGACTTCTCTGTCTTCTCCTTGTATTATTTGGAGGGAATCCCAGGGAGCTGTTGGAAAATGAAAGCTTATGCAGCTCCTGGAAACTTCTGGGAAACAGGGCAGCTTTGGACACATAGGGAGCATAACCTGATTCCATTCCTCTGGTTTATAGAAGTCACTGCTCTGCATTAGTCTCTGTAGTCTCTGAGTGCTTTTTACTTTCTCAGCAATTGAACTAATGCCTGTTCTTGTAGGGCTTTTTCCATGTTTGCTTGGGTTTTTAAAAAAAATTTCCTATGGGATTGTTGCGTGATGCAGTATTTTGTACCTGATCAAGAACACAGTGGGCTGTTGGGGAAGGAACAAAGAAGTGCATCTTCCACCAGGAGCAGCAATGGGGGTACAATTTAACATCTCAAGAAATACCTTTTGCATTCTTAGGTACGTCTCCAAAAGCTGTCTTTGCAGAAATGCATTACAAAATGTATTTTTAGGTACTTTCTACTGTCTCTCAAGAGGAAAAGGTATCAAATGGATTTCTGGAAGGGAACAATCTTGTGCTTGATATTGGGGCCCTCAAAGCCAAGAGATGGCTTATTTTCCTAAGTTATATTTTCCCAAAGGGGTGAATTAGAAGTGTGTCCTCTTGCAAGCTGAGTCATAGACAAACCTGTATTTACAGGTGCTTTTTCTTCCATTCTCCTCCAGGAAGGAGGTGATCACTCATACGACTTCAGAAAATTGGTTTCAGAGAATGACTGTAAAAAATAAAACATTTCCTTTAGGACCATTCTTTGTGCCATATATTTAAAGGAAAAGAATGGCTTTTAAACCAAAACCATGTACTTACTAAACAGTACAAATTTTACACCCTACAAAAGTAGAAAGGTGAAATACATGCAGCCTGATTTCATAGGTTTGACTAAAATAAGTAACTTTCTTGGTGTTGTAATTTGCAAAGGTTCTGCAAATAATTCTCTACTTCTGAACAGAGAATATGCTTTGATTATTTATCAATTTCAGCTGAAATTGATAAATCAAAGGACAACCATGACAATTTTTGAAGGAACTACTATAGAACTATTTCTGTAATTTTCAGCTTTTTGAACATGAACATGAAATAAAGTCTATTTCCTGGCCAGCACACTAATCTCAGAATTGGGAACACAGCAGAAATCAAGTAAGTTAAACTAAACCTTTTACACAGATAGCAAGTTTGTAACTTACTTTGAAAAGCAAACTAAATTTGAAGCTGCTACATGTGCTGTAGAAGTAATGTTTTGTGTATAATTAGTGATATTTCTGTCCATCATTTGGGAATATATTTACGAAGTTTGTTGTTTAGCATCCATGTTTTTGGATTCTGTGGTTATGCCTGTGTTACTACACCCTACACATGAGGGTATTCACACAGTGTGAATATGCAAAATGCAATGTGTGAACAGTAAGGAGATAAACGGTGCCTCAACTCCCTGCCACAGGTTGACACTTGTGTCCAGGCATATTAACGTGCCAATGCATGGACACTCTGAGATAATTTAGCAAAGAAAAAGGTAAGGGGGGGGGGGGGGGCTTAAATGGTAGTTAGATGCAAACCTGGGATGCAAACAGTTTTTGAGTACAGATGCCTTTTAAAGGATTTGTTGAAAATTGATGTAGTAGCAAGAATTCTGATGAAAGTAATGAACAATGCTGAACAGACTAATGAAGAAGGATATTTCATAGGACAATACTGTTTCTTGCTACGCTATACTAAAACATGTTTAATTATAATTGAAGACAAAGAAGAATGCCTGGGATCATTAGATAAGCTATAATGTTTGGAGTCCTAACACAGATTGGACTTTCAAAATTGAAGCAAGTGATGGTGTGCTTTATTACTCCAGAGGCTGAGGTCTAACTACAGGTCTAACTACACCTGACTCTGACAAACTACTGAAACTTAACAATATAGGGATTTGTCATCTATTTCAGTTGAATTCTTCGCATTTGCAAAGAATCTGTCCGTCTTAATGAGCAGAGTCTTACGTTATACAGAGGGAGCACAATCAATGTAGCACACTACTCTCCTTATCTTTTGAGTGGTTGGATATCAGTGGCATATTAGGTAATTATTTTTGGGAGGCATCAGAATGTTTTTATCTTGGAGTTTCTTTCCTATCTCTGCTTGGAAGAAGTTTCCAGTGCCACTGCAGCATGTTTGTGTGAGTTCTCCACACTGTGAACTGAGACATTAAACATGAGAAGAAACAGAAACTTTCTTTGAGATGAAGGACTAGATATTATAGAAGAAAACATGCTGTAATTGACTTTATTTCAAAATCACCAGGTATTCTTTACACTACACATTCCATACAAACAAAGCATTGTACCCACTGATACAATTTCTAGTTTCTGAAATGGCCTAGATTTTGTGAGATCATCTTACAGGACATGAGACCTGTGAGATGATGCTATAGCTCACGGGCATACTCTTTTCTTCTGTACAGAGCAAAAAACCATGCATCACATCATAGAAATGACAGTGACATGACAAAGTAATGTTGCTCTTAAATAATTACATTTTGACAGTACCAAATTGTAATCTGACATGTAACAGCCTGCTTTGAAAGTATGAATATCATGAGTGTGAGCCTGTTAGCAGTCTGAGACTCATCATCCATCAAACTTTTACATGGCTTCTTAATTCTTCCCTGTCCCAACTTGTGTTTTTCCTTCGTCTAACACACAACCCAGTTCCTAAGCTTTCAGGTGAAGCTTCAAGGTTTACTTGGCACAGACAAGAAACAAAGAAAGAAACTAATCACACAGGAAGTGACAGAAAAGTGCACATTTCAGAGGTCAGAACTGTGCAGTAAATCCCAGGAGGTGGGAACGAACTAGCACACACACACTGCTTAAAAAACTACTGTACATTTTTTCTCTATCCCAGCTAACACACTCACTACTGTGCAGCCAGACCGCAGCAAAGACTCGCTGCTTGTTTACCACGGCTGAACAAGGCCAGATCTGTCCCTCACACTCGCTGGTTCGATGCCCTTCGCCTCACCGCGTCCAGCTTTCACCTCAGCGGGCTCCCACAGACGGAGGAGACTCGTGTGAGACAAGGAGCCCTTGCTGCCCGCACGGACCGTCGAGCAGGCAGTGGGGGCGAACGGCAGCGGTTCCGCTTCTCG
>VWYE01020919.1:0-70604 GCA_013398995.1 Alaudala cheleensis | reverse complement strand
GGGGGCGGCGGCGGCGGACGGGCGCTGGGGGACGGGCGGCCCTGCCCGCCGGGAGCTGCGAGCGGGGCACCGCGCCGGCTTCCTCCCCCTCCGTAAACAGGGCTCCGGGGGGGCGGGCCGGGGCCGACCTGGGCGGCGGGGAAGCTGGAAGTGTGGCTGCCGCGCCTCTTCGGCGGAGGTGCCGTGTGTTGCGGGAGAACTTCGTCGCGAATATTTATTTGTGCCGTTAAAAAAAAAAAAAATCTCTTCGCAGAAGGAGGGCAAACAGTCACGAGAAACCACATTTGTGGTTTTTCTCTATATGTCTCTGTTGAATTTGCTTCTGCGTGGGGAAATGTTCCGTTAGGTGTGAGTTGTGAATTAATGGATTTGATTAATTTTCACAAGATTTTTTTTTTTAAGAAAAGAATTTCAGATAAAACTTCCTCGGATTTTTTGTTGTTGTTGCAACTGAAGTCTAATTAGAAGCTGACTGTGGTATTGTCTTCAAATTTCTCACTTCTGCAGTAGTGACAGGTGAGAAAATAACACCTCCCTTTCGTTATTCTCAGGTTGTTTTTATGCTGACAATTGTTGACTGTCTTCCTTTTGGTCGCTGGACTGAAGGAAACTTAATTGGGAAGATTGTAGTGGCTATTAACAGTTTTGAGTGTGATTTTGCACTTGAGATTATTTGCTTAATGATCGGTGTTTGTATACATTTTAGCTCTGTAATCTTAGCTCTACTAATTTGGTATCTCCTTCTTCGTTTGTTCTATAGCTAGTTAAAGGTATTGTGTATGTAACTAGGTGAGAGAAATATTTCTTAAGTTTCTATTTTATGGAAAATCAGTATTGACAGAAGACTGTGGGCACTTAAAGGTGTTTTGAATCTGTTATATGGATTAACTTCCTTTTCCTTCCCTGCATCTCAGTCTTCTTTGTGACTGATACGGTGCTAATAGTGTAGTGATGTTCTCTGGGCATGCCCGTTTTTCTTCCCCTTTTAGGGTTTGTGGCAGTAATTTGAGGATTCAGTAGGAATGCAGTAGCCACCACTGTCTTCTGCTTGATGAGAATGCATCCAGAGTGACTTTAATGGTGTAAATCTAGACTTTTGAATTAAACAACTTTAGTATTATGGTATGAAATCACAGGGATTTTAAGCAGTGGTTTACTTTCCAGAGAAGCCCAAATTTGACCTATTTACAGATTTTCGTTTTTTGTAAGTGCCAACAACAGCAGCATGGGGAAGGAGTATTTGCTCCTGGAGGGGGGAAGTTGTAATGAGCAAGAAGTACATGGAATGCAGAAAATGGTCCAACATCCTTGTTGGTCGAATCAGGCTGACTGGAACTGCAGAATGGAAAATGAAAGGAGGTTGCTACTGCTTTTTACTTGTAGTTGTTCAGAGTGATGATTAGGCTCATAAAAAGTTGAAATCCCTTTAGAATAACCATTTCTGAACTATGTGAAGGTAATGTAATGCATGATGACAGAATAGCATTGAGTGAATGGTACCGCAGTGTGGTACTAGCAGTGGCATCATCTTTTTGAAGTCAGGAGAAAAGCAGTTGATGAATGAGTTTGTTGCTTTGCCATTGGTCTCTTTTTATCTCAGCTTTGGGGCATTTTTACAGTTTTATCTCATGTAAACAAAAAGCTAAATGACGATGTTTGCAGTTACAGGAAATAACCTGAGTTGTCATCTGAAAGAGTCTTAAAAGGAAAGTAAAATTCAGAAATATAGTAGTATTAAACAGAGTAATTAAATGGGTGTTCATTATGAATAGAAGAGTATCAAAAGTTACAAAGCTTGCAATTAAAAAGCAGTTAACAGATTTGACCATGCAATAATAAAACAAGTATTTGTCCTAAAAATGATGTTCTAAAAAAAACCCCAAAAACCCCAAAAAAACAACTGGAAGAAGGCAACAAAAATATGGTGGGGTTTTTTAGAAAAGTAACTGCAAGGCTAAGTTGAACTAGATGACCTCCTGTGGTGCCTTTCAAACCAAATGATCCTTTAAACCCTAGTGCTCCTGTTCTGTTACAGACTGCCATTTTTCACCTGTTACTTTTTACCTGGGCTTGCATGCAAATATCATACATAGGCAAGTACACAGTTCTGTCTTTTCATTTGACTTAATAGAGCTGCTGTTTCAAAGCCTCTGACCCCGACTGTGCACTGATTTTGGTGGATTCTTTACGTATTCATATGTCCCATGGGGTTCTCAGCATGAGCCCAATAAGATGACTAATATGAGTAATACTAGCATGATCTAAGTCAACATTTGAGCTCATGCTTACATTTGTATTTCTTTAACTTGTTTCAGTAGCAATTTCTTTATCAAAAGATGAATGAGGAGCTTTCTAGAATTTCTGAATATGGGATTTTCAAATTTGTTCTGAAAGATATGTCTGTATTTATGCAGATGTGAAAAAAGTAAAAAAAAAGTGAATATACAAAGCAGCTTCTTTATAGTAGTTCTTTTGAAGTAACTGCAATCCAGTTTTATTTGCTGCATACAAATAGATGCCTTCTGCTGCATACTGTGTTCATCTAGAGAGCAGATTGTGCATCTCAGTACAGTGACAGCTACAAGCTGCAGGTGTGAGGTGTGTTGTCACTGTTAGTTGCAACTTGTAAGATGCTTCAAGAAAAAGGGTGATGCCTCACTCAAATGTCAGGCTCTGTGGGTTATGCACTAAGGATGCAGAGAGGTCTGGTTCACGTGGACAATGATAACCTCCATGTGTTATGTAGAATGACTTGCCTAGAAGGCAATTGTCCATCTAATTTTGGTTATGTAGTTACTGTTTCACACAGTCAAAGTTGAATCTTTAAATCTGATTGTAGAAAAAAAAGAATCCAATCTGGTGCCGGCAACTATTGATTTAAAATCAATAGAAACATTGTCCTTTTCTGAGGTGAGTTGTCTCTGCATCTGTCTTTGACAATGACTTTCACAATAGTATTACAGGTTTCCTTTTGTTGTTCATAGATTGCTTTTTAATCGTGGTTGCACATTTCCTTTGATTAGGAAGGGAGGTGTTAGCTCTTGGTGCTTTGATTTTCTGTCCTCTTGCTTTTCTTCTGGTTTTGTGTGGTGATTTTTTTGCAGGGGTGGGGGAAGGGAGGGAATATGTGTAAATTTTCTTTTTTCTTAGAGTCTTTACTATTTGTTCATAGCTCATACAAATCTATGAACTGATTATGTTTTTCTGTAGTTTTTGCAATATCACAAAAGACAATATTCCAGGTAAATTGAGAATGTTTTCAATACCTTTCCTCTTTCCATTGGAACACTTTATCTTGTCTTGTTTGTGCGTGTATTAAGCAGAGATTCTGCTGAGCTGCATATCCTGTGAGTGGTTGTTTTGTTTATCTGCTTACAATTGGCTTAAAATTTAATGTGGGAATAACTGCAAGTTATTCTTTCAGGGGTTTATTATTTTTTGTTTGTCGACATCAGATGTTATCTGTCTTCCAGTTTCTTTGCTTGGCTAGCGCTCAGTTTTGATCCTGCTCAAGTCTCACGTAAGCCGGTTATCACCAAAGTTGTTTTTAGGCTAGGACTTTGAAGATGCTTATATGCTTTTATGAATATGTATGTTGTGGTATTTCTTGCTCTGCATGCAACCCCATGTGGGATCTTTTCTGAAATTTACCCCAGTTCTTGACCTATGTGTTGTTCATGGTGTAAGCTTTTTTATTGCCAGTTTAGTGAAGTTGATTTAGCTGGTATTACCTTTATCATTCTGCTTATGTGCTTGAGCAGCTGCAGTAGATTTCAGAACCAAAGAAATTCTTTTACAGATGTTTTAAGGAAATGGATTTATTATACATGTTCAAAGTGTTGTGATTTAAGTTGTTTGCATGTAACTTTTTTATGCGTGTAACTTCATCGGTCTCAAGGATTTATTTTTTGAAGTATTTAGTGATAGTAACTATCAAATTCAATTAAATAATTTTTTAGACCTTTTTTGGGACAGTCTAGATCATCCTGTTCACCAGAAACAATGCAAGAATTTTGAGGGATTCTTTTGATGGGCAGATAATATCTTAGAGAAATAGTGTTAGTGTACAGGTCTAGTATGCTTTCAATTAGTATTTTCCATTTGTGATATCCATTAGTCTTGTTTGACTACAAGAACTTCATAGTTATGATGGAAATGTTCATCAGTATTCAGTGTGTCATTACACTGGCTACAGTTTGGGTTTCTAGTATTTGTCAGATATTTCTAAAGTAAGAAACCATTTGCCTTCTAAATACTCAGTCTTGATACATAAATATTCATTTGGTACCTGTATTTATCAAAGATTTACTTCTGAGGCCTCAGTTATTCAAATGTATTTGTATTGGGAGAAACTGTATTTTCATTTCAACATGAAATTATGGGATTACTTGCATGGATTCAGCTACAGAGAGATGGATATGGCTGCAGGTGGTGTTTGAGTTATGTATTAGTTAAAATTTGACTGGGAGACTAACGCAAGAATATTTGAGGACAAAGACAATTGGAAAACAAACATTAATTCCTAATGAAAGAGGGGTCTATAAACCATAAAGAGGGAACTATAAGGAATGAAGTCACAGAGATCTAAGAATAGGATGGAGTTGTAGTTTCACAATGTGTATTAACTGTTCTCTTAACCTTTCTTTGTTCTCAAGATTTTCTTTCCTTAGCCTCTCACAAACACTAGAATTTGCTGCTCCCTCGGTTGTGTAAACACAACAGCATTTTGTAGGGCTGTGCTGTAAACTGTATCACTAGTGACCTAAGTTAAAATTAATTTTTTTTCTCATTTGGAACAAGTGCTACGAGGCAAAGGGAACGGACAGGATAACTTCTTAAGCTGGTTTGCAGTGTCAGAGAAAATGTTGTGTAATCACATCCTGGATAACCCCAAAGATGGACGGAGCTACAAAAGAAATGTTGGCTTCCCAGTGGAATTGGAAGGCACTGGATTGCACAAGACCCAGATCCTCAGCTGTGGGCAGTAAAGCATGTGTCAATCCAACAGCTGGCTCCCAAAAGACAGACTTTGGAACTACTGTAACTACTGTGTAAATAGGTGCATGGTTATCTTTTAATTGCCGTATACCTGGGTCTTCATAAACCTTTGTAACTATGCTCTCAGTCAGGAAGCTTGTGGAAATGTACTTCTGGCTGCTTTCATCCTAACCTAGTTAAAGGTGATTTCAAGATAGTTGGCTAACATTAGGTCGTTCTATTCCTATGTGACTTTTCTTCCCTAAAATTTCTTCCTAGCACACTAAAACCATGTCTTGGGCATTGAAAGGATGATGGACTTGTAGTGAATTTCAGTGAGTATTTCATAAGCATGCTTGCAGAAGCTGGGGAGAGGCATCTTAGACTTACGTTTGTGATGACAAGAATGCAAAACATCCAGGCTCTAAGCAAAGTGGATGTGAAAATTAACTGGAGTCTTCACTTTTCATCTTTATGCATTGGCATACCTAAAAGCAATGTGATGAAATAGGTGTGCATCAAGGTAGAGAATAAATAAACCAGGGGGCAATTTATTTGGCTGAGGTTTAATGAAATTTTACCAGTGTCACTCAGAACCAAATGAATTTGAAGCTGTGTTTACAATAGAGTTGCATGTGTGATTGTAGCACACATAGATGTACCTGAACTCAATTCATATTTCAGCAGGTGGAAGCCACAGCAGCTTAAACCATATAGGACACTGAAAGTTTCACATGGCCTTTGCTACCCTAGCTGGTTCACATGTATTAATACTGTTTCAAAGGGTATCTTTAGACTGCAGCACCCTTAAGCTGTGCCATAATTTTCTTGGGCTTTGGTATTTTTTCCAGATTTATTTCCAAAGAGCTCTGCCACTTGCTGAGATTGCTATCTTATTGCCCTGGTTTTAGCCAAGACAGAGTTAATTTTTCTGCAGGTAGCTGCGAGGGGGTGGAGCCTAGAGCCATGTGCCAAGGTCTAGGTTGTTATTCTATACTATGCACTTCATCCTGTCCTAAGTAGGGTGATCTCACTTCTGGACAGAAGGATGTGGCTTCGGGTCAAGATGAAGTGTGGTGCACAGAGGAAACCTGGGGCCTTTGGGGAGCATTTTGCATGTAGATCACCCTCTTTTGTACACTTTTGTTATTAATACTGTTGCTATTACTGTCTATTTTCTTATCACATTGCTGTTTCCAGTAAATTGTTCTTACATTAGCCTGTAATCTCTGCCTTTTGTTTCTATCACTAGAGAGAGGACATGGAGGAAGCAACCAGGGTACCTTTATAGTGGGAGTAGCAAATGGGGAACTCCATTCCTAAACCATGACAAATTTATTAATAATTCTGTGAGTGAGCCCACAAAGCTGAATTTTAAATTTGCTTTGGAATGTTTTTACTTTCTTTTTTTGAAAAAGGTTATAGTGTTTGTCAATTTTTTGGTGGTTCTGTGAGTTTTGACACAATTCTTTTGAGCTCTTGAACCTGGGTAGGTTGATAAATACATGATGTCTCTTTTTGTAGTTTAAGTTGTTATGCTGTGATGTGGTTGTGCAGTTGCTATGACTGTGCAGGGTGATGAAACAACATTTTTTAACCAGGCTTTTTAGATGGATAGTTGAAGTTTGTCATGACTTGATATAACAGCCCATTAATTGCATGCCATAGTATGCTAGAAGGCATTGACTGGTTTCTTATCCTTACAGTAGTCTTGTGGACTGCTCAGCCAAGGTCAATGAAAGGCCTTTGAGCAGCTTTATATTTAGATTTTTTTTCTGGAAATACAGAAAAGGATTAGCTTTGAACAGCATATAGGGCACTTGGTGCTTTGTGTTAATGTATCAAACTACTTCACTCCCTCTCTGACATGGGTAGTATGTCTTGGATAAGAAACTTAGTATTATTTTGACTTGATGCAATGTAGCTGAAGTGTTTCTAAGTGAGGATGCCTAAGGGGAAGTCACCTTTATCATGCAGTTAAAGGGTTAAATATCTGTGAAGCCAGGAAAAGTGATGGTCCCCTTTTATGTTCAGGGGACACGAAGAATGAAAACAAGAGCATATCATCCCTGATCTTCAGTGGACAGGCAGTCAATAGATAGAAAAAGGATTTCTTTAAATTATCAAGGTTTTTGGTTATAGTTACAATTGTTTGGTTTGGAGGTTATAGTTACAATTCTGCTAAAGCCTAAATTTAGGCAAATAATGTAACTTTTAGTTAAAGACAGCTATTATATGTGAAGAACCACAGAACAATTTAGTGAAGAGGGGACCTCAGTTGGTTTCTGTTTCAAAGTTCTGCATAAAGCAGGATCAGCAAGAAGGTCATAACAGGTAGGAGAGCTGTATCCAGGCAGGTCATAAAAATCTCCAGGGATGGAGACAATGCATCGACCAGTTGGGCCATTGTCTGGGTGTCAACCTTTCTTTTTGTATCCTCTCTAAACATTTCGTGTTTCAATGTGCTCCTGTTGTCTCTTCTCCTGTGGATGGAGGACAAGAGTTTGGCTCCATCTTCTGAATAACTTCCATGGTGGTACTGGAAGCTGCTGGTAGGCTCCTCCATTCTGCTCCAGGTGAAATAGACCCTTCTCCTCCATCTATCCTCATAGGGTCTGTGCTACAGCCTCCACCTGTGTTGATGGCCCTCTGCTGTGAACTTTTCTCCTGTTCGCCAGTGTTTTTTTTCTCTGTTGGCACAGTGGAATAGGCCATAGAGGCAAAATTTTAAATTTAGCTAAGATCTAAATATTGGCAGATTTCTAAATAAAAGCCAGGACAGTAGGTGGTCAGAGACTTTCCGACAAGCAAACTGGGAATATATTCTTCCCCCAGTTTGTGTAAAAATAACCATATGATCATGAACTATGATTGGTTTAAAATTGAAGGATACTGTGACCAGAAAAGTGCTGTTCAGCTCATGTAATTGACTTAGCTTTCATTCTTTAATTAACTGCACAGTTTGAGAAATATTATATGTTTTGATATTTATTTGTTATATAACATTTCTTTATTGTATTTAATAATGTCAACTATAATTTTTTTAACAGTTTCCTATGTTTTTATTCCCTTTTGATTTTAGAAATGCATTATGGCAACTGCATATAGTAGGTTTAAAATTACTGTAGTTGAAAACTATAGCCAATGTGCTTTTTGGCATAATGTAATTAATTAAAATTCAAAGTCTAGATTGAACTTATTAAGTTCCATTTCTTCTTACATAAAAATGCACTGTAATGTGTCTTTTTTAATTAAAAACATTAGTGCAGAGAACTATTTGGCTCTTTGAGTGATTAAATATGTGGAACAACAGTTTAAAAAGTAAATGCACAACAAGAGTTTTAAATGTTATTAACTGTTAATAACATATTAATATAAACAATATATTAATAACATACTAAATGTCCTCTTTAATTTCTGTCATAATTTAAAGAAGACATTTTTAATTTGAATAAATAAATTTGGCCATTAGATTGCTGATTACTTAATTATACATTACATGCATATAACACACGGATTCATACTTGTGAGTTTGTGGGTTTTTGGTGGTTTTTTGAGGGAGCTTTTTGCTTGTTGGTTGTTTTTGTTTGTTTTGGTTTGTTTGTTTTTCTCCTAATTTTCTCTTTGAGTCTCTGAGATTCATGGACTGTTAAACCAAGCTGGAACTTTCGGAGTGTTTTTGTTTTAGTCAGGTTCAACTTTTAGTCAAACTTCAACCTTTTGAGATCAGTGCATTCTGTTTTGCTGGAATGAGTGTCTTCTAGAACTGGTTACAAGGGTATGCCAGTGCAATTTGGTTCTTTCATCAAGCTAGATTCCTGAGTGCGTGTTCACTAGTCAAGTTTTAATATTTTCACTTTCCTAACAGTTTCTCTGTAATCTCATTGCATACAAATAAAATTAATAGTGGAATGCAGGTTTCTTTCCTTAAGGAATATAAATATATCATTGATCAGTATGCCATTTTTTTTCATCATTTAATGACCTCTAAATTTATTTAATATGAGCCTTCTGTTTCCACTTCTTTTTGTTTTATATTGTTTTTAAAAGGTCATGTTCCTAACTCTTATTATAATGACTTAAATTATTAGGCTGCTATCTTGATTATTAAATATTAAGGGGAAAAAGAAATTTTAAAGTAATCCCATTGTTAATCAAAATAACTTCTTAAATCACTTCCCCTATTAGGCAGGGGTATATGTTCAGGGGCAGTAAACACGCATGAATTATCACTATGGTGTTACTGATTGAAACAATATTTTGCTTATTTCTGGTTAAGAAGAAAAGCTCATTTCTCATCTAACAGTTAGCTTAGAATACATTACAGTGATTATAGAATACTTACCTGTTGTTTGGTACAGTATCTTTCTCATCTAGACATAATTTCCAGTTACTCAATTTAGAGGAGGAATCTAAGCAAACAAAACTGGTGGACTTCCTCGTGCTGTCAGGGAAATAAGAGGGTAAATAATTGTCACCACTGACACTTAGAGGAGAAAGAAGAGAAACTAAGGGAAGAAAGTATTAAAGCCTTCCTGGCAAAAACATGCAAGATACAGCAACAAGGTTAAATGGGCTTGTAGACTCATTTGGTAAGCTTACACAGCAAGTGGTAGGGAAAGAAAGTTTGTTTAAGTTGTTAATTTGAACTTTCTAATATGAATGATACTGCACCACCCAGAAGATAACTATTTTGAACTTGCAAATAAGACAGTCAAAGATGCTAGGATATCATATAACATATAGATTGTAAAATATATATAAAGTTATAAGCATAATATAATCTTACTGTTTCTAAATGGTTATATTTCTAGTGTTGTAAGAAAATGAATTTTCCTCTTTTATCACAACAACAGAAATACTTCTGCATTCCTTTCTCAGGGTAGTGGAGCATGAGATGAATTTACAGGCCGAAGCAGGAACTCCTTAGGATTCTGGAAATAATATGGGCTTAAAGTAAGGAGAGAGCAAGAATGTAAACAGCTTTGTCTCATCATCCCTCCAGATGCCTCTCTGTTCATTACCTTCTTACTGTCTCTTTACTCTTTTTCAGAACTTTTCTCTCATGTTCAGCCACATCTCTCCTGTTGAGGCTTTATTGCTTTCTTACATTTCTTCCTCTGGTCCCATTAATAAAACAGCCATTAGCTGTTCTGCTCTGAATCAAGTAGGTTTTAGGATTGCTTTCTGATCTTGACAGTAGTCGATGTCTGACCTACTTGGAATCAAACTTCATGGTCCAAATCTAGCCAAGTATTTTGTCTTTCAGTTTACATTGCTGAAACAACCTTTTGGCTTTCTGGATCTGGTGTCCTCATATGTACTATAGCCAACTCCCCAGTCAAGTTTTGAGTGCCTCTGGAGAGAAAATGGCAGGAAAATAAGATAACAAAAAACCACTTTACAGCACATTAAATATTATTAGATTTGCAAGCTGGGCTAAGCTATATTAAAATTATCTGTGGGGTTGGAAAATTGATCTTCAGTTGGAGGAGTACTGTTGCTGGTTTTGAAAAAGGAATTAGTTTTGATTTGTTACTGGAAAAAACAAATTGTTTGTGAAAAACAGATTGTGAAAAGATTCCTTTCTGTTAGCCTCAGTGGATAAGGGTTTGATATTTTGATTAGAATTTCTTTTAAAGTGTAAGTAAGGAGAAGTATCGATATTTTGTCTGGAAGGAAAACAGAAACTTGGTTGCTTGGTGGTAGATAAAGACTGTTGTTTAGTCTGAATACAAGGATAATGGTAGGAAGTCAAAATGTATTACAAATGAGGGAAAGAAAATACAGATGACAGGTAATGAAGAAGGTGCAAGAAACCCTGAAATTAGTTCAGTTGGTTAGAGCATGGTGCTAATAATGCTGAGCTTTTGGGTTCAATTCTCACACAGGCCATTCACTTAAGACTTGGGCTAAGTGATCCCTATGGGTCCTTTCCAACTCGGACTATTTAGTGAATCCCAAAGTTACAAATGTCCTTGCTTTGACTGTGAAGTGTCACAAAAGTGAATTGAATCCGTGAAGGTGTGGATAGATGAATGGTTCTGTATGGAAATACAGATGGGTGCAAGTCCTTGTATGGCTTTTTAGCTTTAACTGTTACTGTACATGTTTAATTATTCCAGCAGTAGTAACTATTGGAAAGTGCTGTGTAATGTCACATTTCAGTGAGGCTGCTGTGTTGAGAGTGGAGAGGTCCTTGTGATAATGCTTTGGAAATGTTCTTTTATTACCTCAGTACAGACAATTGATCTAGGAAAAGATTGATTCTGGTAGGTGATTGAAACAGGCATTCATGCTATCTGCAAGTGTTTTGCTTAGTTTTGATTCACCATGGTTGAGGGTCAGGCACTCTGGCTATGTGTGAGCATTAAAGATTTCATAATTCAAACTGAACTTTTCTCCAAACTAGTGTTTATTTCCTCAGAAAATGCCGTATCTTACATCTGTGTGCTCAGATTCCTTATTTCTTTTTCACCAATACCTTTAATTTTTTTTGACAGAGGAATAAGCAAAAATATGTATTTCCAATTGTAGTCCTTTCATTTTTTAGGCCATGTGATGAATAAAGTAGCAGCTTAATAAACCTTTTATTTATTACACCTCCATGTACTGACACAGATTGTGTACAGGATTGGTTTTGCAATTACAGTTTGTGATCTCTCATTTCCTGCTTATTCCTACCTACTTTTATTTTAAAGTTTTGTTTTCTCTGATTAATGGATGAAGCCCTTTTGAAGTCATAATTAAAATACTGGATTACAGTACTTACTCATTGGGTGAATTGCTACATAATATAACTGTTTGTTACTGAAACAATGACGTATTCATAAGTACACTGCTGTAAATATGTTTTACTGTAAAATGTGATACAATTCTGTTGTTTTTATAAGATAGCATCTTTAATAGGGTATCATTGCATACATACATAACATTAGTCATTCTGTATTTTAAATAGTGACGTGCCTCTGTTCCATGGAATGTTGGAGTCAGTTCTACATAGTGATTAGAATGTCTTATGCTTTCAGAATGTGATAGAACATTTCAAATGTGTTGTGGCTAATGCTACTGTTTCTGCTAGTTTCAAAACATTTGAAAAGTACTCTTGGTGTTCAGTAAGTAGATCATCAAAATGCTACTGTTGGACTAGTTCACACAAAGTCTGGCTTTAGCAAATCTCATTATATGATTACAGCCGTACTTAAAGTGTTAAATTCTTTCTGCAAATAACGAAAGAAATGGCAGGTCAGCTGTGGATTACACAGACTATGTGGGAGTGTCAGTTTGGTAATTTATCAGTCTTTTAATTTTTGTCCTTGTTACCTGAAAATCCTAGTTGACTTAAGAACATCATGTTTACTTGTCAAGACTACTATGATAACTAGACCATTTATTTGGAACAGATGCGTGATACGTAGACTCGATAACAGCAAGACATCATTTGGAATCTGCAGTGGTGTGTTTTCTTTCACACAAAAAACCAGAAGATAGAAAAAACCCTTATGTAATTTTTAGCTCACTTCTAGTGCTGGAACTAATGAAATGGGTAATCTGAACTTCATCACAGGCAGAAATTACTTCATTTCTGAAGTAATTTGCAGTGCAGAAGTAAGGAGGTAAGAAAAGATGGTAGATTTCTTTGTAGCAATACTACCTTTAGTGATTACATGAAAATTACATTTCTAGATAAATTTCCTTGTATATTCTAAGGTTTATATAAATTTTTAATTCGTTTCCTCATTAGAAGTGACTCTTTGAGTGTTGCCTGTTTTCACATAATCCTGTCTTTTAAAGTTCAGTTGTCACGTAAATATCCTGATCAATAATTTCTGCTTGCAATGGATTATTTAAAATTACTGACTTGAGAGCCGTTATACAAGAAGACACTGAAGATTATCAACTTTGAAAGCAACTTGCATGCTCTTGAGTGATAAAGAAATGAAATACCAGAGAGAGCTGGCTCTCTTGTGTTCTGCCAAAAGGGAAAAAAGATCCCAAACCTCTCAAAGGGACAGAACATCGTCCTTTGGGGAGTCCAGCTGCTAGGAAGGGAAGGAGAAAATGGGAAATGGAGAATGCCCTGGATAAACAAAGGAAAATGAACTTAAATTGGGGAAGTTTTACAAAATACAGAATAGAACAGGGATATGGAATAAAGTGGAAGGAAGAAAAGAGGTTTCTTTTTCTCCTTTTTTTCCTTTTGTGTTTTTCAGGGCAGGGAGAGGGTTATGATGTATAAAAGAGAAGGGAGGAACAAAATCAGAAAAAAAAAAAAAATGGAAGGGAATTTAGCTGCCAGAATAATTACAGTACTGCTGGACTAAAGGCTCAGCTTGAGAAGCATTTAGAGGTTTTGCAGGACCGGTACAAGCAATATATTTACATTTGTGTGGTAAGGGGAAAAATATTTAACTACTTGCCTAAGTCAAGCCACTGCATTGAAAAAGCTCATGAAGTGAATGTAAGGGGCCCTCAGTAGCTGAGTAAAGGCAATACAGACAGGACTGATTAGAGAGCAGCTATAGCCCTAGGAAGGCAGTTGGACTGCATGTGGGACGGCTTTGGATTTGTAAAAGGAATAAGATGTAATGATATTTCATCTGGTTTGGTCATAGTGAAAACCACCCTTGTTTCAATAACGTGTCTATTCAGCAGGATGTGGGCTCTAGTGAGTGAAGCCTTTGACTGCCCAGCTGTACCTCCTGTATTAGTGACTTGGCAAAAGTGTCCTACCCAATCTATCAGTCAGTCACAAACACATGAAAGCAGAGTGAAAAGAAAGACAACCATACAAGTGTTTCTGTGTTTGTTTAGTTGTAGAGCAGAATTGCCAATATGGTGAGAATGGACAGCATTAGTAGGAAGGGGTTTGGCAAGGCTGGGATGAGAAGGTATGTGGAAGCTTACGGTTGCTCTTACCAACACCTCCTACAAACAAGAGGATTGAGGTCCTTGAGCAGAAAACATTGAGGAAAGAGAGGGGTAAAAGTTTGGAGTAGTGACACTTTATTCCATATCAAAGGCCTAGCAAACACATTCTTGAAAGGCTCCATGAGATGGGGTTTCCAGTGCTGTAGTGATCCTCTTTTGACTGAGTTAAGGGACAACTGAATTATCTGAAGTTGAGTACCATAGACGTAGAATGCCAGTAGGTTTTATTTGTCATTGTTTTATTTCTAGTATTTCTGCTGCAGTGAGAAGGGATGGCCATTAAACTGACAACATCATTGTACCTAGTTACTCAGTGT
Organism: Alaudala cheleensis; assembly: GCA_013398995.1. Classification (NCBI taxonomy): domain Eukaryota; kingdom Metazoa; phylum Chordata; class Aves; order Passeriformes; family Alaudidae; genus Alaudala; species Alaudala cheleensis. The sequence continues at coordinate 56,379 of VWYE01020919.1, read as the reverse complement.
TGTTACCGTACTTGAAGTAATTCTAAGAAATACTGTTCCAGAGATACAACATACAGGTGGCTTTCATCAAAGCAAGGAGTCGGTTATTTGATTGCATTCACTATAGAATAAAGTCCCTAAAATACTAAAAATGAAAGAATATGCGTAACATAACTGTAAATGTACTTACATCCAATGAAGTGGCTTTTAAGGAAATGTTTTGAAGTGCTTTTGAAGATTATCTGCATCTGGACCACATTTGTTTTTTGTTCCTGTGTATTTAAAAAAAACCAGACACCTATATCCAAGAGATTCAGTTTTATCACTAGTAACCTGGTTTCTGTTCTTTTGGAATTCAAGCTGAAATTTACATTCGATTAATATGCATAAAGCAAGTCAACAATCAAGCATGTTAAACTCCCTAATCTTACTGAGCTGCAACTTGTTTAATTTGATTTTTTTTTTTTCTATGAGGATTCAAATATGAGTCCTCACTTCTTGGGCTCTCAGTCAACCTTGTGAAATCAGCAAAATTTATTTGATTTCATTTGGATTAAACTATTTTAATTTTGAAGTATGTGGACATGATACAAATTTCAGTAATATGTGACTCAGGTAGTTTAATAAATCTACACAGATTTTATCTGTATTATCTTTTTATTTAGATTGATTTCTATTTATTGCTGAGATAAGGAGGTTACTAAAAGGTCATTGTTCTAGATAAAATATTAAATGGAGCATTTTGGAGGCTACCACCATTTAGCACCCACTGGATTTGTTACCTTGACAATATTTCTGTGTAACAGGTCCTGTTTATTGTTAAAACCTTTAAGTTATTGGTCTAAGTTTAACAAGCTTCTGTGTCCTAGAATTCTCTTGCAGTGTAAGCTAGATATTGGGGAAATTCCCGTATCCATTCCCACTTGAAACTTCTAAAGATAACAGAGGACTAGGGGCTGGAGGACAGACAGTGGACAGCATGAAAGAGGTTACAGTCCTTGCTTGTATTCATTAGCAGATTGGGTTGCAGAGACAGTTTATTGTAGTTGCAAGGGAAGAAAAACCTTTAATCTCCAAACATTTTACTATTTCATAGTAAAATGGGTTCTCTGAATTTTTTTATGTCTAATTAACATTACTTGATGGTTGATGTAATCATTCCACAATGTATCCTGGTTAAAAAAAAAAAAATGTTTCAAATCCTTTTCTATCTTTAGGTAGACTCCAGAAAGAGACTATCTCCAGGAATGAATCTGCATGTGTGTGTTAGGTTTTTTCTCCATTTGCAGATTGAATTTGTTGGTTATTGATGTTACGTGGAGAGTAAATTATTATTTTCTCTCATGTAGTCTAGCAAAGTCTGTTGTAGAGTATGATGAAACATCCTTCAAGTTTGAGGAAAGGGGTTCTCTCATTTTCAGGTTTGGTCTGCACTGCTTGGAAAAAAAATGTTAGCTCACAGGAAGTTTAAAACGGAACCAACTACTTCATGTTTGTTTTTGTTGCACAGCAAAGTTCCTATATAAAAGTAGAATTTTGGGTTACTGTTCCTTCCTTCATATGCAGGTCTTGCAATTGTTTTGCAGACTTCTGCAAGTTAGAAACTGTTCCAGCAAGTTTAGTAATTGTCAAATATGTACAACTTCAACAGGGAGTGCAAATGTTTATGCATTATATCGTTATTCTTCGCTGTAGTCCTGAGTTTTTGCAGTTGTTAAGCATTTTTATATTTGTAATTTGTTGTCTAAATAGTCTTTAAACTAGAATAATCCTAGAAAACTAGAATAAGTAAATGCAGAATAAAACCATACTTATTTTTTTGGATTTCAGCCAGGTTGTATGTAAGGTTTCCACCCACAATGACTAAGTCCTTTATATATTTGAAGTATATAAGTAGAATTGAATGTTCATAATGTTTATTATATGTGTGTATGTATAAAGAGCACATAATCTGATCCATATATATAGGTAGTGCTTATAAGATGTGTTTACTGCTCAATTACATTGAAAATTGGTATTCAATTCAGCTCTTACTATACCAGGACTTGCTGTGATTACTGTTTTTCATGGCATGCTCAATTATTTCCTAAGTGTAGGCTGCATTTTTCTTGAGTACCTAACTTAGCATTGATATCGCTAAAATGCACTTCTTTTTAAAGAAAGGCTTGTATCTAATTTTGTCTGATTGTGCATTCCAGTTCAAGGCTTCTTAATACTAGATCATTCCAACACTGGCATGCTGGAAAAAGTTCAGTGAAGTACTGCCAAAGATGAATATGGCTGGAGTACATGATGTACTGTGGGCTGAGGGAATTGTGTGTTTTCATTTGGAGAAGTCTAAGGAGACATCTGTTTGTTGTCTTCAGCTACCTGATGGGAGGCTATAAAAAATATGCAGCTGGACTTTTTTTTGAAGGTGTTTGGATGAGAGAAAACAACATGAGGAGCATGGGAAATTTATGTTAGGTATTAAGGAAATCTTTTTCAGCAGGAGGATGGTCAAACACTGGAACAAGCTGTTCAGAGAAGTTGTGAAATGTCCACCTCTGAACATGGTAAAAATTTTGCTAGACAGGCTTTGAGCCTGGTATAATTTGACCCTATTTTGAGCTGGGGTAATAGACCAAATGGCCATAAGTCTCTTCGAACTATATTAATATATGATTTTTATTATCATCATCATCATAATTTTTCTTATTATGGTGTTCTTTTTTCACTTTCATGTAATAACTGTGACTTTCAAATATAAAAACAGTGTATTGTTTCACACCAAGGAAAATATTTGCTTAAATTGCAGCTGTGTATGAATAATCTTAATCCTAGGGTAAATAATATTGCTTGGTTTTGATTCCCTTTTGATTATTACTTTGAGATTCTAATCAGCATATGTAATGGCTTTTCTAAAGTGTTAGAGTTTTTTTTCTTGTTTCTCAAAGTGGAATGCAATGGAATATTAAGTCTAAATCTCTGCAAATGTCTGCTGAACCTTTATGGATATTTGTTGTTAAATTAAATGCCTCACTATGTAGAAAGCATGCTTATGGCCTTTTTTCTATTTAAAACATTTTATTTTCAGATTTTCCTTGAGTACCTTTTTAAGAAAATAGAAGTTTCCAGCCACATACCAGCTTTTTCTGAACTCTGCTGGTTTTTCTGCAGATTTAGAGAAACTCTGATTTTCTGTGGTGCATTTTCAAGTGGGATACATTTTCAAGTCAGTGTATGGCAGTAAGAGTGGAGCATGTATGTGGAGACCCATACACGTCTCTGCAACTGTGCTAGCAATCCTATGTTCTTGGAGTGAGAAAAATGCTGAAAACTTCAGCAAGTGCTGAAAACTTCTAAATAGTGCTAACTGAAACTGTTGTCCCAGTAAAAAGACAAGTGCTAACCAAGTAGGGAGCAATTAGGAATACCAGGTGAAAGGCAGAATAAGACTTTAGCTTTCTGTAACGTCAGAGATTTAAGCTAATGTGAAACCACTGTAATCCAATACTAGACTGCACTAACCTTCACATTTGGGGCTTTTTTTTTCCTTAGTAAATTTGGTACTAGAGTTAGTTAATAGTTAAATGATTACAGTAATCTTAGATTTTGGTGATGTTAGAATAGCAGTGTGGCTGGTTTTGTAGGCATTCAGAGTTAGTTGAGCTGCTTCTAAAGATCTGAACATAGTTTTCTTACAGGTAAATTTTCAAGTAAATGCCCTTGGTTCACTGTACTGTTATTTCTTTGGCACGTTTATAGAATAGGTATCTTTCACAGTTTCTCTGGTTTTTAGTGGGGTTTAAATGGTTGAATGTTTATGTACCAAAAAACACATGTAGAAGAGTTAATCAGAAAGATGAGAATTGAAGTGAGGTTTGTTTGGACTTCATAAATTACATGGTGCTCCCACACTCAGAAGATTTTGTTTGAATTTGCAGTAATGTTAACACTTGGCTCCCCTGCGTCCTCAGCTTTGCCAGCAGGTCATGTATTTCAGTAGTGTAAATTGTGTTGATGTTTTTAAAAGTGCCACTTTCATATAAGTACGTTTTCAGAACTCTTCATAACTGCATTGTTCTCCTGTGTTGCTAGGAGGCCTAGCATTTTTGTATGAGAATTGAACTAATGTGTTTGTGTGGGTTCAGTTCTCTTGTGGTCTGTCAATTTGTGTGCAACTGTATCTTCATACCTGCTATCTTACGTTGTTAATTAAAGGCTGCCCCTACTGCCGCTCCAGAAGGTCTGTGATGATTGGTGCCCTATTTGAGATGCAGGCTTTACAGTTCATGCAGCCCTCTCTGCTGGTCAGCCTGTATAATCAGTTATGCCTCAATAAAAGCACTGCCAGGATTTTTCCTTTAGTATATGTCTGTCTTTTCCTGCTTAAGGGTTGAGAGGCTTCATTGGAGATGGTCAGTTGCCTTCCTCTTCAAATCCTTTAAAGATCTCTAAATAATTAACTCAGGTAGTTCTGCCTCACCCCTTGTTGTATTCCAGTGTGTGTCATTGTCCTTGCCAAATGGATTTTCAGTCCTGCCTGATTTTGCTGCCATATTCAGTGTCTTTCCTGGGGAGCAAAATGGCCTGCATGCTTTGTTTTCCTTTCTTGCCCTGTTATTTTAGTATGGAGTTGTTATTTTATAATGACTTATCTGTCTTAAGTCACGCAATGACTGCTCATGTATGTATCTTTTCTTGTCTGAAAATACCTATCAGGCGCCCTGCTTTGAGTTTGATTTAATTCCATGGGAGCTGACTTTATGATTCTCTGTCTTTTAAGTTAGTAAGTTACTCTGATTCCTTTCTCCTTTTGGGTCACAGAAGAAGAGTGCTGGTCAGTAGGATGGGAGAAAGAAGAAAACGGTAGAAAATGACAAGAAAAGATGGAGACAGGAAACATTGGAGAAAACAAGAAATTACATAGAAATGAGGTTTTGGGTATTCTTAAGGTTAATCATTTGGGGAGACAGAAGTCTGAATTTTAAACTTAGTTCTAGGACCTTAGTATCTTCTGGTCTGATGATTTTCATCTCTGAACGGACAAGCACTTGTATCATTTTTCATAGTCACAGAATTGCTAAGACTGTAAAAGATGTCTAAGTCCAACCACTAACCTAGTGTTCACCACTAAATGATACCCCTGTGTGCCACATTCACTTGCCTTTTGAACATTTTCAGGCATGGTGATTCCACCATGGCAGCCTGTACCAATGCCTGACTACCCTTTCAGTGAGGAAATTTTTCCCAGTATCCAATCTAAATCTCCCCATGTACACCTTAAGGCCATTTCCTGTTGTCCTGTCACTTACTACCTGGAAGAAGATACCAAACCCCACTTCACTATTACCTCCTCAGGTAGTTGTATACAGGAACTAGGTAGTTGTAGAGAGGAAGGTGGTTGTTTTCAGGTGTTGCTTGTAAAGACCACAAAGCTAGGTTTTTTAATTCATCTTGGTTTAAAATATTTGTGAATATTGGATCACTGTGAAGTACTGTTGTTGGCTTGTTCTGTTCCTGAGCTCTTTTCTGGGCACTTACTCTTGGCCATCACTAGAAGAACTAAATGTGCCTTTGGTCTCATCCTGTATGCCTGTTCTGAAAGAAGTGAACCAACAAATGGCCTGGAAAACATGTACCGAGAGAGATTTAACTTTCAAAATCAAATTGCTTGTTTAGCTTAGGTAGAGAAAAAATACAAGTAACAGAATTGTTCCATGGGCAGTTGAAAATTAGTCTGAAGTCATGCAGGGTTTGTTGTGTGTTCGATGTAATACAGCACTTTTCAAACTTAAATGAACAGGATGACTGAGAAATCACGCTCTAGAAAGACCAGTATTAACTTTGCATTGACAGGTGAGAATCAGCTAATTGCGTTGCTCTTGCTTTTATTGCTTCTGAACATCTAGGTTTGTTTCTCTGCAGTCTGTGCTTTGACCTCCTCAACTTCTGTATGGCTGCACAGCCTTCAGACTCAGATTACAAAAGCAAGGTATGCTGGGGTGAAAGCTGTGGCAAGACACAAGGAAATGACAAACTGCTTCAGAAGCTGTTGGGAGCTGACTGCCTTTCAAGACCACCAGTGCTTCATTAGAGCATTGAAACTCATAGTAATAATTTTATATGTTTGACTAGAGAGGAGATTGGCTGCCATGGATGTATTTTATAAACCAATGTTGTAACAGCTGGAACAACTAGCTGAAGCTTCTTCAGCACCCTGTTAGCCTGAGTGTTTTAAAAGCTCCGTAGAAAAGTATGTACTTTCCTTCCAGGGGGAAGCAAAACTGGTTTATCTGAGCAAGCTGTTTGCACAGACTGCCCAAGAAAAATCTGAACAGGTGTGAAATCCATACCTGTGAGTTTGTGGACTGTGCAGAACTGTTTCTTCAATTTGATTTTGTATGTACTTGTGAGAAAACCAGATGCTTATAATTATTTATTTCATTCATTATATGTTCCAGGTGATAAGGAATCACCTGGAACATAGAATGGAAATAGCTAATTTGTTCTGTCTCCATTCTGTTTGAGAGTGGCAGTTCAGGGGGTAGCCAGCTGGAATCATGAGGATGAGAGCTGCTTTGTTCTTCTGGAGGATTGTGTTGTTACAAGTATTTACTGTTCTGGATTCTTTCAGTTAAGGCTACTTGGCTCTGCAACAGGTAACATTTGCCAGTAGTTGAGATTAAACAACTTTATTCTGTCATTAGGAACATGCAAAGCATGCTATAGAGACATAGATTATAAAGGTTGGCTCCAAATCCAGCCTTTGACTGAACTCCACCATGCTCACTAAAACCTTGGCATAAAGTGCTACGTCTGCTCCTTTGAACTCCTCCAGGGATGGTGAATCCACCATTCCCTGAGCAGCTTGTTCCAATGCTTAACCACTCTTTCAGTGAATAATTTTTTTTTTTCATTATATCCAACCTGAACCTTTCTTTGCACAGCCTGAGTAATCTCCCCTTTTCCTGTCACTTGTTATTTGGGTGAAGGGACCGAACACTGCCTTGCAACAACCTCCTTTCTCATAGCAGCTACAGAGACTGATAAGGACACCCCTGTGTTTCCTTTTCTCCAGGCTAAATAACCTCAGCTCTCTTAAGTTGCTCCTCACAGGATTTATGCTCCAGACCCTTCATCAGCTCCATTGCCCTTCTCTGGACCCTCCAGCACCTCAGTGTCCTTGTCATAAGGGGGGCCAGTACTGACTACAGGATTCAAGGTGTGGCTTCACCAGTGCCAAGAACAAGGGACAATCAGTGTCCTGGTCCTGGTGGTACATGGCCTCTTGTGCCATGATGGCTGAAATTCATTAAGAAATAGCAGTCACTTCTACTGGTATTTTTTCTCATTCCACAATGGGAAGTGATTAAAATTTTTTGTTTGTTTGTTTTTTAAACGTCTGTGTTAATTTGGTCTTGCTCAAGGGCTCTATTGAAAGACTCCTTAAACCTTCTCCTTTTTGTTTTCTTCCCCAAATTAACTTGTGGTCTTTCGAGGTTTTTTTTCCCCCTTAAGGTATTTTCTCCTGCTTCCTCTACTTTTATGTCAGTTTAAAGTATGATTTTTGTAGGCTTCATTTGTTCTACCTTCATTTAAAAAAAAGGCCTGAAAATGTCAGCAATAGGAGAGTGGCACTTTCAATGCTAACTGCATTCATTAGCTGTACCTGTAGTGCTCAAAGGCATGAGCTACCTCTGAGGTTTCCTTCCCATGTTTAAAGAGGGAATAATGACTGAAATCTTCAGCCTAAAGTTCCTAATCACCGCCCTCTGAGGCTCAGCAATGTGATCTCCTCCTCCTTCAACTTTTTCCAGCCCACTAAAAGAAAAAGTAAATGCTGCTTGGAGAGTGACTGAAGAAATAATTTAAGGCTTAAAATAATTCTCCTCCCCTGTAGATGGGGAGGGGGAGAGTGGGGGCAAGGAGAGGAGCAGAATGCATGGAACCACTTGTGGTATATTTTTAACCAGCTATTCCTACTTATTTCTTCTCATGTGTAGCTGTTATTTGGAATAACGATAGGAATGAGAAGTTGATTAATTTCTTAACCATAGTATGGGAAGTATTCTTTATCATATGCTCTTCAGTATCTGATTTGATAGCCTGGCAGTGCTGGGCAGACTCAATAGAATCCAAGAAAACTGGAAAAGGTCCAGTCCATGGTGGGGAGGCACGTAGCATTGGTTTAGTCGGATGGGTCTGAGATCTGATGAGAAGAGACCGTATTTGCCAGATAGGAGGGGAATGGAAGAGTCTAAAGTACTCCTCTGTACATAACAACGATGTAGAGGTGCAGGAGATTAATATCTATGCTTTTCCTTGTTTGCTTGATTTTTGTCCAACATGTGACTCAGTGCACTGTCTTCATCTTCCACCTGAACTGAAACTCGTGCTTTTACTTAATCCTCCTGTCATGGAGTATCCCTCTCCTCTGGTGCCTGTTGCTGCCTCCTAGCTAATAATCCATGAGAAGGCACTTTCTTCTCAGGAGCAGCCGAAACTTTTTCCCAACTTTTCATTTGTGTTCAGTTATGGTTACAAAGTTTAAAACATAATGCTCTGGAAGAACTTAATTTTGGCAGGATGCCTTCATTTCCTTCCTCTTTTTCGATTTTTCTAGGAATCAAATGCATCCAGACTTTGGTCATGTTCAGTAATTACTGTTTTCCTATGCCTACCAAGATGAAGCAGCCTCCAACCTTCTAGATTTTTTTGTCATCTTATGCACAAGCATTGATTTCACCTTGTATGTATTAAGGTTGTGCCTGCCTTGAATCATGAACTTTTAATTAGTTTTAAACAAGTTAATTTAATTTTTAATTAGTTTTAAAAGAATTGGAGTAAGTGCTAAATCACTGAGATTATTTCAGCTGAAATTTGAACCTGGTTTTGTACCCCATTATGGGTGAGAGAGGAGAGGAGAATTTCTCTTTATTAGAACAGCTTAGTTGGGAGGCGGAGTGGGGATAGGGAAAGAGGAAAAGCAGCTGCTTTTGAGAGTTGTTTGAATTTAGCCTACTAATCTGTACTTTTGACCTAGTGATGCATTCTAAAATTGAAGACTGTTTAAGCAACATCCAGGTTTTAGAATAAGGGGTACCCAGATTTTTCTGGAAAATCTGATGTTCTGCTGTGTGAATTTCTAATATATGTCTTATTGTCCTTTCTCTCTCAATTCAATATTTTTCCTTCAAGGATTTGTTTGTTTTACCTGTTGCCTACTCTTTTTCTTCTTTCTGGTGGATACTGTGTACAACACATAAAATGACCTCTAATCTTTGGTGTGACTCAGCTGCTGTGCTTACATTGCTTAACAGGACATAGAGGGACAATTTGGTTTTAGGATATCGTATCAGATGAGATAGGATCCTTCATCAGAGGAGGCATCCTTCCATTACACTGTGTTCCTGCCTGCAAAAGCCTGTGTCTGGTTAAAAGAAGCCCGAGAGCCACTTCTCGCATTATTTTGGTTTTAAATTTTAGGTTTCTAAAATCCTTTGTCAGTTGCAAGAGTCATTTAAGTGCCGTAATCCTGCTGCACCTCTTTGTATTGGGCCTGGCTGAGATGGAGTTCATTTTCTCACAGGTGCCCTTCCAGTGCTGTGCTTTGCATTGGTAGCTACAAAGGTGTTGGTGACACACCAATGTTTTGGCTGCTGCTGAGCAGCTTTGCACAGCATCAGCAATATCTCTCCATCTTTCCACCCTCCCACCATCCCGGGGCTGGGCAAAATCTTGGCAGGGGACATAATCAGGACAGCTGACCGACACCGACCAAAGGGATATTCCATCATTCCATGATGACAGCAGATATAAAAGCTAACTAAAGGAGGAGGAAGGGAGAGCATTGGTTATTTACAGTGTTTGCCTTCCAGAGCAACTGGCATATGAGCTGCAGCCCTGCTTCCTGGGAAGTGGCTGAACATTGCTTGCTGATGGGAAGTGGAGAATGGGGATTTTTTTTTGTCTTACCTTACATTTGCACAAACTTTTGCTTTTGCTTTAGTAAACTGCCTTATCTCAACATATGAGTTGTTTTCCATCTTTTCTCTTGCCTGTCCAGATGAAAAGGGGAGTGGTAGAGCAGCTTAGTGGGCACCTGGCCTCCAGCCAAGGTCAACCCACCAGCCCCTTCTTGCAATTCTGACTGCCTGTCTGAAGTGACTGGCAGAATTTATCCCAGCCTACACACTATCCTGAGATGTGGCCATGGTAACACATGCTGCTTGTGCCTGTAGTTAGGCCAAGTGTTAAATGGTGATCTTTGTCTGTGAACAGTTTTCAGGGAGGTGGAAAGGGGAAGCATCTGGTAAATGAAAACCTATCATTTCTGAGTGCAGATAGAAGAATAACAAGAGCGTGGGTTTGTGAGTTTGTATTATTTACTGCTTGAAATAATGTAGAGGGTATTACATCCTACAAAGTAATGGCATTTAGGGTGGAACAGAACCACAGTCACTAAGAATTTTTTTTCTTTTGTAGACATGAGGTCACCTATGAGGTACTGAACAATACACCTACAGCTTGTGATAGAGTTGTTCACAACAGTGGCACAATTGTTGCCTAATTATATCTTTTCTGAACTCTAAAGAGTAATTGAGAATGGAATTAGTAAACACTTTGCAGAATCACTGTGTTGTGTTACTTTGGGAAGTGTTAAATGTATTGATATATTGGATTTATGTCTTTCCCTTAGTGGTTTTTTTTCCCGTGGTATGATTTGTTTTCTTCCTTATTTGTGCCTTTTGTGTTGAACTCTGAATGCTCAGGAGAGTTTTTTCCTCTTTCCTCTCCCTGAGGTTTTCTCTGTATAATAAAACTGAAAAATTAAACATAAGAAACTGTATGGGAAAAGTTACAATAAGGATTGAAATTTAAAACTGATATTTTTTTTTCAGTGTTCAAGCAGTTTGGAGATTTTGGAAATTCTTCAACTATTTACCTTATATGAAAAGAATGATGAGATAAATCTTTCTTTGCAATGAATTTTTTTTTCTTAAATATTTCATGAAATAAAGATTTTTTTTTTTTATATCTGGTCTACCAGTGATTCACAGTGTGAGCTTAGGGAAATTATATACACCCTTGTATTAGATACAGAAAGTAAGAGAAGTGTTTTATGTAAAGTGTCCTAGTATTGAACTGCCTCTATGGAAAATGAAAATATTAGGGTTATAATGCATTGTTACAGGCTCGTTCAAATACAAAGAGATTGTCTAGAATAGGGGAAGGGTTCTGGTGACACTGACGCTAAGTTTGTCACTGGAGAAGCCTTTTCTCTGTTGTAAGAAAGCCACATTGAGGTTTTTTTTTTTTTTTAACCAAATTTGATACTAAAGAGTGCTATCAAAGATTTAAGACATTAAGCCTTGGTCTGATTTCAGTCATTTGGCTGGGGTTTTTTTATATTTTCTTTTTGTCTGTGTGCCAGTCAAAGAGATGTCGTGCCCTGAAACTTAATTCACTTATTATTTGGTGGATTGGCAGACAAATATTGTTATGTGTAGTCTGGGCCTAGATGTGGGTGAGCTATTTTTTGCATCTGTTAGTGATAAAAGTCCTTACTAAGTACCAATTAAGAAAAAAAAAAAAGTACTTAAAAGACTGCTTACTGGTAGATATGGCAAACTCTGAAGGGGATAGAGGGGAGAGGGTTGTCCATTTATAGGTGCTGGAATGGCTGGTCAGAAGTGGTCTACTCAGACATTATTAGTTCCTGCCTAGGATTTTTAATTGGCTTTTATTTGCTGTTTGGAATATATATTTAACAAATCCAAGAAGTACTAGTATTTATAGTGATTTTTACTTTGTTTAGGAATATCTTTAGGAGCTCAAAGCATGCATGAGGAGAGTCCATGGTCAGTTTTAAACTTCATTTCAGTGGGCTTCAGCAATTTGTCTTGTAAATGTATGCACACAACTTTACCTTTTGGAGCAACTAGTTCAGATGGAGACAATTCTTTCTCAGTATACTTTGCAAATTGTGAAGAAACTTGACTGTAATAAACTGTGCTGCACTTGTATTCTAGACTTAGCTCCAGCTTATCTAATTATTTGCATTCAATGACTTTAAAAGTGTCAAAGTGTCTGCAGTATCTTTTACAGGCATTTTGGGGGCGCCTAGCTGGATTTTTCACTGCATCATGGTCACAGCTTGTTTTTGTCAACTTTGCATTAGTCACATTCTGCTTTACCTTGGGAAGTGGTTCTTGGGGTCCATGCTTCTTTGCAACTGCTAGTTCCAAAACCTGGGGAGAGGTACAAAATTCTTATTTCATCAGAGCTGAGGTGAAGCTGCAAATAACTATGCAGAATATGCTGAAAAGTTCTGTAAAAAACTGAAATAGCTTGCAAGTCTGAGATGAGCTAGGAAAGAGTCCTTTTGCAGCTTAGAGAATGGAGTATCTTAGATTTTGGACAGATCACATTAGGTAGATTGAATTTTCCTATCCACAAGTGGGTGGGAAAATAATGCTTTTAGGCAAGATCAGAACATCATTCATGATTGCTGAGCTGAAGTGGGGACTTGCAGGGAGAACTGAGGTTCCTTGATTCACATTATTGAGTTCATATATCTGCAGAACTTTTGGGTGCCCACATTGCTAAAGCCATTGAAATGTGGGTGAAAGCCCTAGACTTCAGGGCTCAGAGGCAAAACTTGTGTTGGAGTCTGACATATGTACTGAGAGACCTGAGGGTTTTCAGATTTTTTTTTCTAGTTTTCTGTCATCAGCAAGGATTTTAGGAGGAGTTAAAAAATTGTTCAGTGAGAATTTTGCAATGTAACTTTTTTGTAAACAACTTATCAGTTATTAACTACTGTTGTGTTATAAATGCTTGATCTTTATGATTATTTGTAATAAAGGAACTGATAATAATAATCTGTAACAGCACATTTTAAAATCCAGAAAAGAACATGGTATCTTATTGTCTGATATTCTATATATCATAGACCAGTCTGTTACAGTTGGGCTTTCTTCCTCCCTTCATCGAATTCAGTAACATAGGATCATCTAAAACCTGTTTTGTAACAGTGCATCTACTTAAAATTAGGAACTGCAGAATCTGATTATTTCTTAACTGTTTTTTTTTTTTTTTCAGTAGTTTGACACCTTTGTTTCTGACAGAAAGAAAGGTTTTTTAAATAGGTATTTATTCTAAAGCTATTGTATATCCCATTTAAACAGTTCATTGTTTTTCCACAATTCTTTTTATTTCTAGAGTCTGTCAGGTAGTCTGCGTGATCTTTTTAGTCTGTTGGGGCACAGTTTTCATGTTCTTGCCTTCTGCAATTTTCTTATGGTGTTTCAGGATAGAATTTCAAAAATAATGAAGAAAGGTTTGTGTCATTCTTGTTTCAGAGCTTGGGGGAAAAGCAGTATGAATGTAGGCAGTTCTAAGTTTATCTTAATGTGGAATATTTTCTTTCTCTTTAAAAGTGAAGTGTGCAATTGAATGTTTAATCATACTTAAAACAGAGTTCTGCAAATACTGGATATACATGATGATATGTTCCAATGTGTATCCAGTGAAAATGTTCAGGAGAACACGGACTATTTGAAATGCTACATTGTGAAGATATGTTTGCCTTAAAGTTTCTTTCTCCTTGTCACTTCTATGACACTCTTGCGGAATCTCTGCTATTGGTGTTTTTTATGAAGAACCTTTGTTTACTTTCAGAGCCTTGGGTTTTCTGGCCTGCATTTTTTCCTGGCAATCTGCATTTGTAGAGATAACATGATCTTGGCAAAGCATGTACTGCAGTATCTTGGCAAAAGCTGTCTGGTGTTTCAGATAGGGAACAAGTGGAGAGCTTGCAGGCCATTGATGTTTAAGGAAACATTAAGTAAACTATCAAGCAAGTACATTTTCCTGAACTGTAAAGATAAAGCATCAACATTGCTGTCATAAATTATTCAGCAATAAAAAGTAGTAACATAGGATTTTAAAAAAGAATGTATTCTTTTGCAAAAATACTTCAGTTCTTCTACTGAAGAGTAATAAGAAGCTGCAATATTTATGTTATAATATCTCTCTGTATAAGCACAGTATTTATATATGGATATAAATATTGATTTATACATTGATACAGTAACTGAACTCTGAATGTTTGATAGGCTTGTAAATGCTTTTACATAGTCTTGACTTCACTGTTTAGTCAAACTTCTACAGAAATAATTTGATTTCAAATATTTTTGTATTTTTTTGCTTGAATGCCTCAGACAGCCTTCGTTGTTTTGTTGTCTCGTATTATGTGACCAGGCCCTGACTCTCTAGGGATTTATAAAAGTACCTAGTCATAGCCTTGCTGAAACTGTATAGGACCTGAGCTGGAGAGCAGGGAGTGAAGTGTTGTGGGTTTGTGTTAGTTTTTCCTTTGGCTGGATTTTTGGGGGATTTTTTTTGTTTGGTTGGTTGGTTTTTTTGGAGGGAAGGTGTTTTTTAAGGCAGGGTTGCAAATAATATTAGTGTCCTGGGTTCCTGTAACTGATGTGTCATTGTAAAGAGCTAGCTTGGTTTCCTTTACAAGACGTCAGGCACTTTTCCAAAGACAAGGAGGAAGGAGGGCAAAGTCACCAAAATCCCCTAGAAACTCCCACTTGAGGAGGGAATTTGTACAATGAAATTTGCATTAGATCTGACCTTTTGATGTACAACTTCTTAACTGAAGCTGAAGAAGCGCAGGGTAGGCTGAAGAAAGTATTTCTGGAGAGTCCAGAGGAGGCACATCTATTGCTCTTGGCTGTTTTGAAGAGTTTGCTGATTCACTCTGACTTAACTGTTATCCTGTTTACATGCTGACAGTTATTTCTGCAAAGAGCTAATTTGCTGAAGCACATGTTTCCAGATTCTCTGCAGATAGTGTAGCTGGTGTAGGAGTAGTTCCTTCATCCAGATGTTTTCACATTTTTGATGTCTCTGTCTCAGATTTACTAGATTTGTTTTCCCCCATATTTTTTTTCACAGGAAAGAGAATTAAGGTAATGCATGTTTTATCACTCAGCCTATTATTGTAATTTTTGTGTCCAAGACCACTTTACCCTTTGCTTTGATCAGATGATGAAAACTGGGAGAGGAAAGAAACCAGATAATCTATGAAATTGGGAGCAGCAGCAGTAGGGTTATGATTATTATAGTCTCTACTTTACTGTGTATGGCAGAGTGTAAAAGTGTACTTTTTAGAAATAGTAACTTTAAAAGTTTGGCACAGAGTATTAGTTTCGGTTGTGGTATTCTGGAGTTGAAACGGAAGGTACCATTTCACTAGAATGATAGAAGGAAGAGACCTAGTGATACTATTCCATGGAATTACGCATCACTTGAGCAACTGCAAATTTCAATAAACAGTCTTTGAGGTTTGAGTAACAGATTTTTTTCTTAAGATGTTCTGATCTTGGGCAGGAATCATGATCATTCATGCCCCTCTTTTTTTTCTTTTGTCTCTCTTTTCTTTTATGTTACTAAATGCAATCTGTGTTGAAAGAGAAAAGCCACAAAATAAACCATGAAGGTGAAAGCATGTTTTTAAACATTGTTTTGACATTTGCTTTTAGAATGGCTCTTCCTCTTTCTGTTTACCTCCTACTTGCCTCGTGGAGACTTAGTGATGTCACTGCCCTTTTCCCGTACTACATAATCTTCTGCTTCTGGTTCTCAGAAAAATTCTGGCTCTTCAGCCTCCTTGAGCTCTGCATGTAGTGTAAACACATAGGACAGTTGCTGTAGAGGCAGTAGTTCTACTAAGCTCTGAGGAGGGAAGTTGCCAGACTGGGGAAGTGAGATAAGAGTGCAAGAAAACAGAGATGACAGAGTTCAGAAGGAAGTCCAAAAGAATTCAACTTTTTAAAATCCAGGTCTTGGAAAAAGCTTTCTGAATAAGTGCAGGCAGGGCAATTTATACTAATAGCCAATGGCAACTGGAAAGAGTTATAACCGGTTTTCCTCACAGAAATGTTTGCTATGAGAAACTCCTTTTCTTCTGTGAGGAAGAGAACCTTGTAATTTCTACCAGTAAATAACTCTGCTTGATTAAACTGTTGTGCTGATATTTGCTTAGAAAACAATATTTTTTATAGACTCAGAACTCCAGAGCGCATCTGTAATGGGAGAGGATAAAGAGCTTTGTCAAAGGTCTGACGTCTTTCGGAAGTACCAGACTACTGCAAGTGGCGGGTCTTGGCTGTTCTCTGTTTTATCTATTCCACTATTAATCTGCTAAAATCACAGTGTACTCGGGAAATCCCTACCTGCCACAGAAAGCTGGGAAAAGGGTAGCTGGTTTGAAAGCTTTTCCATTGTGATACAGCTGGTGCCTGCCGTGCCGTGCCACTCTTCAGCACTCACTGACTGCGGTGTGAAATGTGTATGACTTCTGATAGCTTAGCACAGCCTGTGTGGTTCTCGACAGCATCTGTGAACTGACATCTGTTTTGCAGCTGTTGATGCTGTTCTTTGGCCCTGCAGTGGTGTAGCGACAAGTGCTGGTTCATGTTTTCCCAAATCACTCTTCAATTATGACAGCAGGAACTGCATTTGGGACAGAATAGCTAGCTTTCTTCAGAAGTGTCTTCCAGCATCACCTCCTGACTGTCTCAGTCTTGCAACATTTAAGAAAGTGAAGTAATTTCACAGACTGCTTCACTGTTATTTTTGCGTTTGTTTGCACTTCTAGTATTTATTTTAACTTACGAGTGTAGCTGTAATTGTCTTATATATTCTCTAGAGGTTGTTGATGGGTTTTTTCCCAAGGTGGTATTTTTAACAAAAATGCCTTTTAATAGAAAAAAAAATCCTTTTTTTTTTCTTCTGTTTTGGTGGTTTGTTGGAAAATTTTTTTCAACAAAAAATGGTAGTTTTTCATTGAATCTTTTTTTTATCATTTCCTAGTTTCTTCATAATGCATTGGTAGTTTTTCCTGTGTAGAAACGGATGCTTTGATTGTTCACTGTAGAACAGTAGTTCACTATCTTTTTGTAATCAAAAGCCAACCAGGCTGAACGAGACCAGAAGCTAGCACTTCTGCTTTTTACTTTGAATTAACTTTCTCCATGTACACAGGAGCAATGGCAATTCCTATTTAATGTCTTTCTGAAAGAAATCAAAAAATCAATTCAGGAACAACTGTGCTCTAGCAAGTATTTTTTGTTCCATGATCTGGGATATTAAATGGTACTCAGTTTTCAGTACAGTTTACAAAAAAAAAAAAATTAGTATGATGTGGTAAACTTGTGAAAATATCACTTAGTCCTAATTTTGATGTTATCATCTTTTATTGCATCACTTTAAAAGAACTTGGGAGATATATAAGGGAATAAAAGTAAATTGGTGATATTTTTCACATGCTTCATACAAAAGGTCTTCCTGACCCATTATAGGAAAATGACTTTTTCTATGTCTTTTGTTTATATAAAGATGTGCAGATAATGGTGGCTCTGAATGGACTAAGGAACTTCAGATGCCAGTATCTTGGGACACAATCTGTGCCAAATGATTGGGCAACTGTTTGAATTGCTTGGAAATTTTCTGATGAAATAGACTTCTGAAATTTATCACCATGGTGAAACTGAAATATTTTGCAGATATGGACCAACTTTCTCCAAAGTTCTAGTGGAACCTAAACAGAGTATTGCTTCTGAGCAGGTTTTTGATTTGTTTACTTCCCTGGTAGCTCACCTACTTGGCAGGTTACTGTGATGTTGAGGCTTCTACCTGAGTGTGGTGTTCATTAATTTGCTGACAGCAGCCCCAGGTAGTTTCCTTCCTGCAATAAGCACAGTGATTACTTCATCTTCATTCTGTTGTGAAGAACTTAGAAATCACAATTTTAAAGTTTCTAATCAGAATGGAAAGGTGCTAATCCTTGTATCAACTTCAGCTTCTATCCACTCAGTCCCTTTGTGTCATGCAAGCAGATCGGGCCAGGACCATTAATCTTTTCTTACACTAAAGTCCATGGACTGAACTGTGGATAGTGGTAGTGGTTTTCCAAGTGAGAACTTAAGCAAATGTTATCTTTTGCTTCTCTACTTTTTTTTTTTTCTTCTGACATGTTTTGTCATTGATATGTTAATCTGTCACCTTCCTTATGTATTTGCTTGATTCCACATGCATTCAAATTCGGGTGTATTAAAAATTCTTGTGTGGTATTAGTATATAGCTGATAAAACAGGTAAACTCCTTTGGAGTTATTTAACTTTTCGGGCTTGTTTCTGGGAGGAGCAGTTGTTTTCTTGTGTGGCTTTAACTCATGGCAAGGCAACAATAGCCTGAGCATATTAGGAAAATGACCATGAGAATTGAAGACACTCTCCTTGTTCCCTAAATGTCTTTGAATATGCTTTAGAACAACAATATTTTATATTTTTGTGAAAGCTGTTTTTAAGGTCAGAATAAATGTTAACTGAGAAAAGACAACAGAGTTTTAATGCAGAAGATGGTGCATTTAAAGCGCAAATTAACTTTATTGATGGACTTGGCACCTGTTATCCAAATAATGGAAAAAAAGTTCTCAGATTTTCCAGATTGCTTAGTACTTTTAAAAGTATTGTTGAATATTTTGACAAAGTTATTTAGAGAATATTTTCTTATGAATATCTATTGGAAATATATGAATCTATTGATGTGAATTTTTTGTGAAATTCTTGCTGATGTGGTATGTTCTGACTGAACAAAGACTTCATAACCTCTTGTTGGTCAATTAAAAAGCACTGTCATTCTCTATGAGGTGATGTTTTAAAAATTCAGTGCTTTATTGCCTGTCAGAATAGTGTATGCATTTGGTTCCTTGAATTTAGTATCCTTTTTGTTTTTAAAGCACTGAAACAAACTTGCATACACAAAGAAAATCAGACCAGATTTGCAAGGGTACCACGTGTCGTATATGCAGAATATGAAAACTATTGTTATCCTTGTAAGATTTTTAAACTTTTGGTGGCATAACAAGCCGTGCTAAGCACATGTTATGGGCAAGCTTAGTTGTGCTCCATTTGTCTGTGCATTCAAACCAAACTGCAAAGACTTTAATTAAATATTAAGTATATATATTAAGCATAAATCAATCAAACTAGCCAAAATAATGGCAAGCAGGAAGCTGACTGATTGTTTTCCTTAGTCTAAGTTTTAGATTTAGAGGTTAAAATTTTATTTTGGCTGTCTTGGAACAAGATACACGATACCCTTTAGAACCTTGTGATGTTCTATTACTTACAAGTGTAAGATTTGTTAGCAACTTTTATGATACTTTGCTCCAGTCTTAATCTCCTGTCACTGGTGGAGTGTGACTTCAGACAAAGTTTATTAGAAAAGCTCCCATTGAGTCACGAGGTGCAGAAGGGACCCCCTTCCTTCTAAACCCCTTCTGAAAGAGGGGCCTGGTGTGGCTGGATCCAATCTAAGTGTGAAACTGATAGTTTTAGGTCTAAGAAGTTACAGGGTTGTGATTGAGCCTTTGTACATCTTTGTTCCATGGAGTTAAGGGAGGCAAACCAGATATATTTATGTGAAAATTAATTATTTACTATAATAAATGTTTAGACATAAGGATCCTAATCAGAATTATTTACTACCCAATAAAGAAGCTAAAATCAGGATACTATAGTGTGTTCCATGTCAAAGCAATTCCTTTGAAGCTAGCAAAGAAACCCCCTAAAAATTAAGTAGAGATTGATGTTACTTAGCCATATCACCAACTGTGGGCAAATCTGTTTTGCTTAACCTGGAGGAGTAGAGCATCCTCACCCAAGGGAGGGATCTCCACACACACACACTCCCTATGAACAGATATGTTGGAAGAGCCTGTTCGAAAGTGGAACTGGACTTTCAGAGTATAAAGTGATTGACAAGTCGTATCCAGGCCAACTGTGTCACCGTAGCATTTTTCGATAAGGATACTTTACCATATCTGCCACATCTTCACCTAACTTTGAGGAGTCAGACTGGTTTTAGCATAATTCAACACTGAAAGCAGCATGACATCTCCATTTAGTTCACTGCAGACAGCTTTGCAAAATAAGGCACTGTTTAAGTTGGTTTACTCCATGCTGGGCAGAGCATCCTGCTGGTCCACCTACCCACCATTACTTGAGAAGGCTTTCATTACTGATATTCATTCAAATTCTTTGAGAGAAGGATGTGTATATAAGCAGATGGAAAGTGTGCACGTTGCTGTCATCTTTGGTTTACTGGCAATAAACACATTGAGTTGTTGAGAGACAACCTATGTCTTCAAGGCCTATCAATATATCTATATTGTCAATAGAAAATGCTATTTAATCTTTCTTCTTTCACTAGTAAATGGAGTAATTGGTGACACAGGCACAAACACCAATTGTATTTATAACAGTTCTGAAGGCTTGTTGAAAAAACAAATGCTGTATTGTGCTCTTTGCAGACAGTGGCAACTTGGAGATGATGGACTAATTTGTTTTGACTGAGATTCATGAGACTCCAAAGTTCATTTTGCATTGAAAACCTTGCAGCTACCGGAAATGTGAGATGGTGTAGACTTGAACAAATAGAGGGAAGAAGGAAATAAAGGAGCTAGGTCACTGATAAGATGGTGCACTGTGAGATTGGTACAGCAGCTCTGCTTCTGAAAGAGTAAGTTGTGCCAGATGAGACTTAGACTGAAAGTGTGTGAACTGAATAGTTTTATAAGGCCTTGATGCAGATCCTGTAAATGGGTATGTTAGTAAATGTGTGATGAAGAGGAAGTAGTTGGCTCTCTGTTAAAAAAAGTGTGAGGGAGAAGGAGAGAAATGTCACTTGAACCTGTTCGGCTTGGAGTTTTTCATCTCTGAGTTTCCATGCTTCTTGTTCACAGCTGTAAGCTGCTCTTCCTAAGCAAGCAATCATTTTTGTTTGTCATGTGAAGAATAGATTTCATATTAGGCTACTTTATTGATTTTATTTTTTTTTTTGCCTGTGAAAGGTAAGTTGCAGTGTTACTGAGCCTATTCAAAATGCTGCAATCCTTAGTCTGCTGTATTTGTGGAAAAATTACATAGTTAAACACAGTCAGATAAATCTTCATGCAGTCTTGCTTCAAGTCAGGAGCCTGACTGGGAGTTACTGGGAGTTAGGCAGATCTGAACAGTACTTTTAAAATAGAAAATAAATTAGAATACCTGCAATGCTCATTGATCTGAAACCTGCATGAGCAGGTGATAATTCTCTGTTTTGTTTGAGGTTGTCCTCTCAGATCAGTGTGTGTGGCATGTGTGCTCAGTACGTCAGAGATAGGTGGCTCTGCCCCTAACAACCCTTCCTCTCTTCTTCTGGCACTTCAGCACTGGTCTGGAAAACTTGCACTGACTCTAATGGCCTTCAGATCAGATCCTGGTATGATCTGGAGCACTTGGAGGAGGTGCATACAAAGTACAGAGCTGTCCAAGCAAGGCAAAACTGTCTGTCTCTAAAGCTAGTATTACAGGAGGAGAAATACTAATCATTGCCATCAGTCTGACTTCTGTGGGGAAAGAAGCTGAATTTACTGCTCACTGAGATGGGTTCTTCTTTGGGGAGGGAAAAAGGGAGGGAGTGTGGTATTCGTGATAGACTCAGTTAACACAGCACATGGCTCTGAGAATGATGTGTTGAAGTCTTTGCCCCTGGTCAGGGAGATACCCGTCTGAAGAGTCATCCAGCATAAAACTCGAAGAGCTCTCCTTTCTGAATTCTGCCCCCTTTGAACTTCCATTATATTTCCTTCACCTTTATTCAGTTTAAAAATTAATTTTTGGATCTCTGTCAGGCCCTTCCTGTGTTGGGAGGGTCACAAAGGGAATGTATGTATTTTTTCACTGCTGCAGGAAGCTGCTGTTGTGCTTAAGCGCTTTCAATAGTTTCCTGCAACCACAGAAGTATTGCGCAAAGGGAGCAAAGGGTGGGTGTGCCCTTGCCCTTCCTGCTACAAGACAGTTGATCTTAACTTCCACAGGAATTGAAATAAGTGGATGTTGTCAGTTTTCAAACAGAATTAATTGTTGTGGCTAAAGGGATTATTACTACATGAATTGAACATACCATGTCTCTTTTTGTGATTGCTTTCCCTTTTTAATTCCTATTTTCTCCATGTGATGCCATCAACAGTTTTCTTAAAGTGGCGCTGTAGTCACAGAAAAGAAAAACATGTTGTGTGCAGGAAACCATGGTGATTACATTTGAAGTCAAGTATGGCTTCTATACCACTTTCTCGTTAGAACTGAGAAGCAATCTCAGTACCAAAAATGTTTTAATTTTTTTAAAATTTTGTATTTTAAAAAGCCTACATTTGTAAACTTCTTGCAAAGATGACAGTAATTTGGGCAAATAAGACAGTAGGGGATCACTTTATCTGTATCTAAATGCAGATTTGATTTCTTCAATAATCATGCATTATGTATTGTTCACAGCCATTCACGTTTTTTAATATTGTACTTTTAATGCAGATACATTATGTTCCACCTCTGCTTGTGTACCTGCTTTATCTGACTTTCTGTGGATTCCTGCAGCAAGTGGATGGCTTGTAACATGCTTATTTGAAGGGCTTCATCCTTCCCATGTTTAGTTTAGAGATTTCTCAAGTGATAAAAAGGTGATTAACTGTTGGGGATTAATCTGTGGTGAGAGGATACTCTCATTTTTAGACCTTAGAAGTTGTACATTTGAAGTGGTATGGCTAAAGACCCTGGCTCAAGAGGCTTCCCTTCAAGACCACCTATTGCCTCAAATGCTCCCTGTCCCCCCCAAAACCAAAACCCCACCAAAAGGTTGTTTTTTATTTGAAAAACAACCTTTTGAAGGCTGTGAATGCTGCCTGTTATTAAATTGTGAGAGTTTTTTATACCCTCCATGTTTTAGTGAAACGTCTTCCATAAGCCATGATTTTTGATCTCATTAACCAGTTCCTTGGTGGTTGACTTAAAAAGAGCCATATGGATTACTGCTGCCTAGTGTGGCTGGTGAAAATAATTTTCAGGTGCATTACCAGTACACAGGTCAACAGAGAATTTTATGTAGACATGCTCCATTGTAGATGCTGGTGGTTGTGGTTAGAGCACTGTATGGAATGATTAATCTTATCCTTTAGAAGCCATGACATAAAATATTATCTGGATTAAGAATATAGAATAATTACATTGAATCAAATAATATGTTTGTCAGTGCTGGAATCACATCTCCTACATCTAGTAGTTTTCATCTCCAAAATATCATCCTTGTATCTCAGACTTTGTTACCTATTCCTACTTATTACTTGGATAATTGCTCAGGCCATTTTTTTCATTGAGTCTTCACAATGTCAGACATCCACTCTAAGATGTGTGTGGACTTGGTATAGTTTTTTCTTGCTCAGACAAATACCTTTGTGGTGCGGAGTAACTTATCTTCAGAAGTCACATTCTGAATATATTAAATCCTTTCATACAGCTGTGAGAATGACAGTTTTTACAGAAACACAGAAATTCTTTTGAATTACAGTATGATAACAAATCTGTATACCCCAGAAAATTATATTCAGTGTGTTCTGCAAACAGGCACGCTATTGTCTCCCAGAATATTTAGTCTCAAAATGCTTAACTACGCCAGAAGAATAGGTCAACATAGATCAACAGCAGTTAATTTTTTTTGCCATGTTTACTGTTTCTGTTGTGCTAATATAGTGCTCTCTGAATGGAGCAAAGCAGGGAAAACCAATTGGGTCCAATTGGAGACTTGTCTGCTGGGAAAAACAGGTGCAAGCAGTTTTGTTTCGATTTTCACAGCACCATTGAGTGGTGACCTAGTGTTTCAGTAACTTTGCATGAGGCTCTTCCCATGTAGCTACTTTAGTTGCATGTATAAGAGGCCAAGAAAATGTGTTTTCTAATTTCAGTGAAGAAAATTATGTAGGAACATTTCTTGGTTTCACCTGTTTTGTCTGCACTTTGACATGAAAGATGAACTTGAAACTTGGAAGTTATTTAACTTGAAGTCATGACACAATTTTACAAATAGTATCTCTTGAGATTTTTTTCACGTTGTCACATGGAACCTTTGAAATTAGTGCCGCAAATAGAACAGAGTATTCTGTTACAGTATTTACTTTGCATTTTTTACTGCAGTTTATTGCTATTTAACATTCTTAGGTGTGGTTAAGCAATGTTATATTCTTGGTTTATTGAGTTTTTTAATACAAAAACAAAGAGGGAATTATAGGAGTTTTTGAAAGGACAAATATGTTGTAAATTCACAGACTTTATGAAGGAGAGGCAGGCACAAGCACATGTGTTCAGTACACTTCTGAAACTGGACAGGTTTTCAGTTAGGTCTACAAATTGTATTTCCATTCAGTATTGGATAGACATAAAGCCAAGTGACCAAGATTAAAAGATCTGTCAGTTCAGGTCAAGGTTTGAATAAACAGAGGGTTAGTATTGGAGTATTTGGGAAAACTCCTGTAGCAATTAAAGATGGCCCGCTGTGGAGAATAAAGCTGTGGGTTAAAGCCGTGAATGTGTTATAAAAACAAGTTGTAGAGCACAAACATTACTTCTTGCATAATGTTGACAGAAGTAGTGAGAAATCCTTTAAATATAATGTTTATAGTCACGTGGTAGTTATTTTCTTCTAAAAAACAGTAATTCCTTGTTAAGAGGGATGCTTTTTTTCCTTAGTTAAACATGTACTTGTTGCCTGTGCTACCTTTGGAGCTAAAAGCACGTATCTCGTCAGTTAAAGGTGGCTGGCTCTATAAGTGAGGCATAGGGAATCCGTATATTCCCTACGTAAGGGCCTAAGGAATGTAGTGAATGAGATCTAGACATCTGTATTTATGTATTTGTGGTTCACTGGTTCTTTGTGTCGCTTGGTTTGGGAAGTAGAAGGATGCATCTTTCACTTGGTGATGGTGTCTTTTTTCTCTTTCTCCCAGAATTAGCATAAAGGTAACAGTTTCATTCTCTTGTTTGTGTAATTGAATATTTTTGTCATCTCATAACTCATTAAGTGAATGTTTTCCTTATTTAAGATGTTCAGCCTTTTTTTTCCTGCTGATTTAACTATTGTGATTTCCATAGCACACATCCTCTTTAGCCCACATGAATGAATATTCATACACTCAACCTTTCTTAAGTAATTGCAGTCAAGAAGAGAACATTAAAAAAAAAAACCCTAAACATATTCCAAACATTCTTTAATGATAAAGCAACATAATAAAAAAAAAAGCTGTTGAAAATAATGTATTAAGAAGGTAACACTCATATTCCTGTGCAAAACAATAAACATACTTTTAACTTAAGCATTTACATTTTTAAGTACAAGATCTTTATTAACCATTCAGTATCTTCAACAGCAACATGCAGACCCTTAGTGAGTTTGGGAATGACACCAAGCTTACTAGTGCAGCTGAAGGGATTGAGGGAAGGGGCACCATCCAGGGGCACCTTGACAAACTTGAGAAGTGAGTCTTGGGAAACTCATGAAGTTAAACAATGTCAAGTGCACCTGATCTTGCATCTGGGTTGGAAAAATCAGTACAGGCTGGAGGTGAATGGATTTGAGAGCAGCCCTGTGGATGAGGACTTGGGGATCTTGGTAGTTGAAAAATGAGACGTGGCCTGGCAATGTGCACTTGCACCCCAGAAAACCAGTTTCATCATGTAACAAAAGTATTGCCAGCAGGTCAAGGGGTGTGATTCTCCTCTTTTCCTTTGCTGTACTTTTGTGAGACTGTGCTTGGAATCCTGTGCCCAGCTCTGTGGCTCCTAGTACAGGAAAGACATGGACCAGTTGGAGTGAGTTCAGAGAAGGGCCACAAAAATGATCAGGGGGCTGGAGTGCCTCTTCCAAGAGGAAGGACTGAGGCAGTTGGGGTTGTTCAGCTCAAAGAGGAAGCGGCATCAGGGCAACCTTATTGTGGCCCAAACCATTCTTTGATTCTAAAAAATGGAATCTTTATGATTGTCTTGTTTAGACCTATTCTGAATTTTCAGAATACGAAATAAAAAAATTCCAGGTGGTAGCTACTTGGGATAACTTCTAAGAAAAGCAAGCTTTTAGACTGTAATCTAAGGTTTTGTCTTAAGCATGGATTATTAATTAAAATTATGATGCAGCCACAGACAAGCAAAGATATTCTTCAGATGGTTTTGTGGAATATATTGTCTAATCTCACATTTTTAAACTTTTTTTCATTATCAGATATATCTGTGGTTATTTATTACGTTATTAGTTTTCTTTGATTACTTTTATCAAAGAGGACTGTTATTTTGAGGGCAGATTAAATGTTTTTCTCTGAAAGCAGATGGTCTTGGAAGATCTCCCATTCCTAGGTACAAACCAGGTCTGTTAGATTCTCATCTCAGTTAGCACTAGTTTTTTTTTAAATTTTCTGCTTACAGTGAAAACTCAGCTGGAAGATGCTATTTCTATCCTGTTCTTCATCAGTGCTTGTTTGTGACCCAACTAGTTATTTTGTCATCTAAGTTTAAATTGGGTATAAAATTAGTTGTACAGATCTCATTAAAGCAATTCTTTTAGCTTTCAGGTTTAATTAGCATGTTGCAGGTGAGCACATCACAATTGAAAAATGATAGTCTTCTACCTGGACTCCCCGTTAATATTTTGGTTCTTTCTGTTATACTGTCAGTTACTTTTCCGCTATGGCTATGTAGTAAATGAAGGAGAAACTTGGCTTTTTATAAACTTAAACTTCTGTCTTGTCTTCAAGTTTTAATGTTTTTTCAGTGTCAGAACAGTACTGTCACTAAATATGAGTAT
The DNA here is from genome assembly GCA_013398995.1 of Alaudala cheleensis. Taxonomy (NCBI): domain Eukaryota; kingdom Metazoa; phylum Chordata; class Aves; order Passeriformes; family Alaudidae; genus Alaudala; species Alaudala cheleensis. The sequence goes on along the minus strand of VWYE01020919.1, from coordinate 29,676 downwards.
TACAAACAAAACCAAGTACAGTTAGTCAAGAAGTGTTTCTTACATTTCTTTCAGGCAGATGCTCTGAACAGAACGAAAACAAGCTATGGCTTGTCTTACAATGACAAATATGGAAAGTGCAGCAACTTCTACTGTCCACCAGAATGGTGACATCCGTGGGAATAGCAGTGCACCCAAGCAGACAGAACCATTGCTTCAAGTGTACCTTTATCATTCTCCTGGGAAGACAGAAGGAGATTACCTTCAATTTTCAGCTGGAGAATATGTTGCTGAAGAGATTTGTGCTGTTGCCTGTAAAGCCTGTGGTAAGTATATGCTTAACAGTTTATCTAATGAAGCAGTGAAATCTAGCTTCATACAAGAAAGTTTTTAACAATCCAAAGCTCATCAGAATGGTGACATTTAGACTGAAATGCTAATTTATCTGTTCTTTCAGAAGTAGTTAGCGCCAGACTGTAAAACTGTTCCCCTTAGAATGGTTGTAAAGCTGAATTGGGTGACTGCCACGTTTTTTCAAACAATTTAAGGGCATACCATCCTCTAACTGAAAGTCTTGTTTCATTGAGCTGCGATATAGTTTGAATTGTTAAATCGTAGCAGGAGCTGTAAATAGCTTGAATTACTTCCTGATGCAGCCCTGCAAAACAGATTGGTCCTGGAAGTTATGCATGTGTTGTATATTATACATGCTTAATCACTTTGCAGAAGGAAACTGTTCTATTAGATAGAGCCTGAATGCTTGTGTGTGTGTTAAAGCTCTTCTTAATAGTTTAGGAAATAAAGTATGTAAATAACATGTTGGTTTATTTTAAATAAATAAAAAGTACATTGATATCTAAGAGTGCCTTTGAATTTTTGCATTTACCCTGAGTCTAGCATACATCAGGGCTGAAACCTGTACTAAAATAATTCAAGTGTGCATTTTGTGTGCATGCATCTTTCTTTGCAGAAGTACATTGAATTTTTAATAAAACAAATTAATTCCTATAATCTCCAGGTATGAAAGTGACTATCTTTTTGTTCTTTTTTCTCATTCATAACAACTACTAGTGCTTAAATTGAGGCATTGCTTCTTGTTTGCTTTTGGGTTTTTTTGTGGTTGGTTGGTTGGTTGGTTTTTTCTTTTTTTTTCTTTTTTTTTCTTTTTTTTCTTTTTTTTTTCTTTTTTTCTTTTTTTTCTTTTTTTTCTTTTTTCTTTTTTTCTTTTTTCTTTTTTCTTTTTTTCTTTTTTCTTTTTTTCTTTTTTCTTTTTTTCTTTTCTTTTTTTTTCTTTTTTTCTTTTTTTCTTTTTTTCTTTTTTTCTTTTTTTCTTTCTGGGAGGGTTTTGTGGTTCTACAGCAGAACACATGTATCTCCATACAGTCAAATAATGTTTATGTTGGCAAGACTCATCTTTCAGGAGTCAGCTATGAGTCAGAATACTTCATAAAGCAGGGAGTGATTTGGGTAGTAAGCAGGACTGAAATATAACAAGTTTTATAATTGTTGATGAATTTTGTGGTCAGACCAACTGATAGATGTTTGAATAGTAGAGCTAATTACATCCAAGTATGACTGCTGTTGGTGGCAAGCAGGACTGGATCTAGGCAAACAGCAGCAGAGAGAGTCTTACAATGTACGGTTCGAACAATAGAAGATTTTCCAATCACTGCTAACTTGACATTAGATCTGTTATATCTGGTCTGTATTGGCTATAGAAATATTAGTCTGTCTGAGTATTATTCTGCCAGTTTGATACAGGCATGCAAAAGCTCAGCCTTTTTTTTTTTTTTTTTGAACTTTATTTAAAATCAGTTTTCTGGGTTGGAAAAAATATAACAAATGTAAACACTTTTGTGGGTTTGTATTTTTTATTAGGAAAACAGTACATAAAGGTGACTATCACATTTTCCAAAGAGAAATGCAAAAATAAATAAGGTGTCTTTAAATTAAATTTAGCTTGATGAGTCAGTCCTGGTTCAGTTCTTGCATGCTAGCTAGTTAATTGCCAAGTAAAATATTAGAAATGTCACAAAAAATTGAAAAACAGGTATTGCTCTCAGCCTAAGGGGGAAAGTCATGTTAGAGAAAGTAACTGATGATGGAAATAAAATATATCAGAGAAATGGGTCTAGAGATGGCAGAATAATTGTTAGGTGTATCTTCATTTTAATTCTCACCCATCTGAATTGCAAATGTGTTGGAAGTTCCATGGTACTACCCTAGAAAAATGCTGGTCTCTCTTGGAAAACCATAAAATGGCAGAGAATGTTCAATTACAACTAAGTAAAAACACTATTTCAAATGTGACAAGTGGTGGCAGCATTTGCAGTCAATTAAGTGTTTCCAAGAGAGAGACTGCATTGCATAATGTGATTATTTGTAGTATCTCTTTGTTTCTATGCTTCAGAAGAGATTCCGTGCTGCTAACAAGGGAATTAATTCTAGGTAGGTTTTTCCTGACGTGCTGAATTTCCAGGATTGACATGACTCAGGATTCACATGGCTCAGAGTTGTCATTGAGTATGACTGTTCATTGAGGGTTGGTTTTTTTGTTGTTTTTTTTTTTTTTTTTTTTTTTTTTTTTGGGGGGGTTTTNTTTTTTTTGTTTTGGGGGGTTTTTCACTATACATTTCTGTGTGAATGTGTGTGTGCTTGTGTGCTTGTTTTTGTGAGGTGGTGGTGGTGTTTGGTTTTTGTTTGTTTGTCTTCCTTTAGGTGGTGGCCTTTCCTGAAAATCCACCCAGCACAGGCAGCCCCCACTCTCCCCCGCTAGCTGGGGAATGAATTAATTGGAACTCTGGGCAATTCTGTTTTTCCAGGAAAAGCAATAAGCTTTGATTGACTATTCAGAAAAGCATTTTGTTGACAGGATAGTGATACTGAATGTGATGTTAAGGGTTTGGTTAACCTCCAATTTGAATGAATGATGAATGCAAAGGTACTATTTTTATGTCAGAAAAGGCAAGCAAATTTCCATCTGGTATATGCAAAGCTACATAAGTTTTAAATAGTTTAATTCCACTTGTGTGAGAACTAATGTAGGTATTAGACTTATTATATAGAAAACTTGAGATTTTAAAGTTTGTTTTTAATTATTCCACTAATTGCTGTAATCTTTGTATTTCTAATAACTTAAATGCTTGAATTGGGAGTTTCATACTTCTTTTGCAGACTCTGCATGGCTTTCACATTTCATAGTGGTGTCACGGCTTGTGATTTACATTCCCTGTTTCTTATTTTTTCTTAGAAGAGGGACATTACCTTATAAAATACACTGTATGGGAGGAAGGGTTCCTAATGGCAGCAAAGGAGGAGACACTGAAAAACTGTATCTCCTATTTTCTTAGCTGCTTCAGGATAAATGAAATAGTGAGACTTGTCTGGATGTGAAGGTCTAAAAATCATAATGAGGAAAAGAAGAATCTACTTTTTTTTAGGCTTGAAACAGAAGTTTGAAGTATAAACTTAATGCTGTGTTGCGGTCTTTTGTGATGTTATTTGAGTGGCTCCTTTTATAGCCTTATGTAGTAAATAAATAATTTGTAAAGAGATCTTGTCATTGCAATAGTCCAGAAAATTTATTTTATAGCCCTTGCTGGAGAAGCAAAGCAGAGAAAATTCTGATTAATTATCTCTGAGTCACTATCTTCTCTCCTAATTCCTCACTGATTGGGCTGATAGCATGGTTAATTCAGTGCAAAAATGCAGGGGAGGCTTTTCAATACATGTTGTGAATGACTTTTATGATTTTACTTGTATTGAGAAATACATTTCTTCTAAGTTTTTGCTGTTGTTGTCATGTCTAGGCTTTAGCAGAAGACTTTTATTCTCCACACCAATTTTTCAATTTTCATTGTTTCTAGAGAAAACATTTAAGTACAGCAGTTATCATCACTTGAAAAGGCCCTGCAGTTAATAATGGTGATGAGAATTGTATGAAAAGAGAAGTTTCTGGCCTCTTTTCTTTCATCAGATGTTTGTGGACAATTTTCAAGACTCTATTTAATAACGGGATTTACTCTGTTTTGTAATTGTTGAGCAGTAAGTGTAGCAAAGCAAATGAATAGTTCTTAAGGGAAGTGATTAAAAAAAATGAAAATCCTTTTCTTGAAAAATATGCATGATCTCTGTGTCCTTAAATACTGCCAGTGAATGGTGCAAGTTACCATTCAGAACTATAAATGCCAAAGTATGAGGGATGGAAGAGTGCACCGTTTACTTTTCATACAAAGGAAGACAGTGGCAGGGGAAGGGCTTAATTTAAATATTTCTCATTTGCAGGGGGAGTACCACAGTCATGTCTGGGTAAAAGTTTCAGAATGATAAGATCTTGAAATACCTGTGGGGTTTTTTGAGAGGTGGGGTGTCTGTAATGTGTTTGGTCAAATACAGCAGCAGCTTAGCATTTGAATTTAAGAATATGTTTTTGAAATGTTGTTCAGTAAGCATACACGGGATGGTTAGTTGTTTGGGTAAATGCATTAGGGAGATTAGATAGGTCTCACTAGCTACATAGTAAATATTCAGCATTGCCCTGAATGGTGTTTTGCACCTGGCAAGAGTCATGAATGAGGCTAGTGGTTCTCACATGCATTACACTGTAACTGATCTGAAATTGTTTGGGATACAGACACCACACAGCCTTAAAACTGCTAAGTTAGTAACTGCTAAGTTACTGCTTTATGGATAACTGACATGTAGTTCATCTCACTTCACACATCAAATGAGATTTCATTTACTTGCATGGGACAGGTTTCTTTTTAACTCCATAAAAAATTCTCAAAACTTGGATGGATCAAATATGTCACATTGTGCAATAAATTTGCAACATTTAGAATTACCGCCAATCTTTCAGTTACTTATCCCTTCAGTTTTATTCCTGTGGGGGTTTTGTTTCGTTTTGGTTTCCTTTTCATTGCCTTACATAATGCTTTCCATTTCTCTGGTTTCCTGTAATTCTGTGACTCCTTTTCATAGAAAATCATGGGTTAAGAGCTGTAACTCTGGTATCTTTTGTAGAGCTTTGGTTTGAGACAGAGTCATATGATTAGCCTGCAGATTTCAGCAGTTTAATCTTCACAAGTACACAACAGAACTGTAGTTCTTAGCCCTCTTACTGTACCCCTCTAGAAGCAAACCCTTTTTTGTATCAAATTTAATAAGCTAGTTGTTGTTTAAGACTGAAGTATGTTTTATTTCAGAGGGTTATGTGGTTTTATATGTGGAGTTGATAGGTTGTTTCTTCTGATTGTCTTACATGCAGTTTAGATGTGATGAAAGAAATGTGGGGTCTGCCCCTTTCAGTAATTACCTAGATATTGTTCAGAACAGAAATAAAGAAAGGATTTTTTTTTTCTTCTGGTTTCTTGTGAGAATTTCAACTACTTCATTCTAAGTCTTTGAGCAAGGGTGTGGGTACTTCGCCTTTTCCCAGAATTCTTTTGTCTCTTAGCGTCATTTTATGTTGTTTTTATTGTTTTTCTTCCATTATTTGGAAAAAATACCTGGGGTTTTTTTCCCTTTTTTTTTTTTTTTACCTTCTTACCTCAAAATATCTATATTGCTTTAATGTTATGTTTTCTTTAGATATGACCTACTGTGACTTTGACATTGTAATTTTTCATCCCACTCTCTGGCCTTTCGACTGTGTCCTTTTCTGTCTTCAGAATATGTGTGTCAATGCTCAAAGTTCATCTTCTTGTGCTGTCAGTTTTCAGACACTTTTAACTGTTTTCCAAATCTAACACTGGCATCACATGGATGCATAACACTGAAGCACAGCACAATGCTAAGTTGTAGGCTGTGTTTCATCTGGGAGCATCGAAGTCAAATTAAAATTCTGGTGCTGCTGATAAGTTGATGCTCCACTGATTTTTATAGTTTCTGATTAAGGAGGATTGCTTGTTATTTACCATTAGCATAATCCAAAGCTGTTGAGGGAAAAGAATATTTTCCAGTTCTGTTTTATTTTAACAATGTATGTTTGGGTTTGTTCTACTGAATTACTAAAATGGAAATGGCTGATGACTGTCCTAGTCATTATAACTTTCTTTGTGTTGCTTTACTTCTAATTTTTAATCTGTCTAAAGTCTTAAAATGGATGCTTGATCTTAAAATCAATGCTCAAATCAAATAATCTGATTTTGGAAAGGCAGGAAAAAAAATACCTGCTGTTGTAAGCTGTTTCTAAACTGAGTGGGTAAGAAGAGATTTTATTAAATGCCGTACAGAGAAAATCTTGTAATCTAACAGTGAGGTATAGGATAATAGGTGAAAGTCTTCAGTGAGAGAACATAAAGGAAGAATGAGAAATTCAACCAGCAAAGCAGCCTGCCAGTTACAGGATCATGATTTCAGTGTTGTTGGCAATATTGATACCTGTTGCTGATAGTAGTAGAGCACTGTGGCAATCTGCTACTTTTAACCCACAATATTTTTTTAATGTTTTGTGAAAACAGTTTCCTATTGATGTTTGCTTCTCTGTTCTTCATGTAGGTATCATGCCAGTGTATCATAACATGTTTGCACTCATGAATGAAACAGACAGAATGTGGTATCCCCCAAATCACATCTTCCATGTAGACGAAACAACCAGACTCATCCTAATTTACCGGATAAGGTAATCTAAACAAAATGTTGTACACCTTCATGGTAAAACAAGACTGTGTGAGAAAACAGAACCAATGTGATATTTAGTTGAACTATAGTTTCTCTTAGAAGTTATGGATAGATTGCTGGCATTTTCTAAAACACAGGGAACTAAAAGAATCAAAAATATTCGAATGGTTTGAATTATGTACTTTATTAGTTTTCTTTATCCCACATGCTTGCCAGTGTCAGATGCCAGAGGAAACAAACAATAAAAATATACTAGAAGTAAAAACAATACCTTTCTTAATAATGATACATCTCATCTCCTCTGTGCTTGCCTGTTTGAAATAAATGGTAGTTTCTGAAATGCAGAGTAATTGTCCTGGGTAGTCAGGCATGTTTCTACAATGCGACCATTTCTCCCTAACCTTATAATTGAATGTGGACAACTAAAACTATAGTCACGTTTTTCCTTTTGTAAATTGTTAAATTTATTTACATTATATAATTTGGCCTGAATGGTTGTTTAGGAACTGTTTCAAAAGAAACTAGAAGACACTAATAAGATTCTCTGTATTCTGATTAGTGAGAGTAACTTAGCTAATGTTCTCATTCCTTTGTCACCCTCCTTAAATACTGTAGTACTTCAAAACACCAAGAAATGGATCTGAAGTCTTCATTGTGCAACTGAGATTTCATAGTGGTCCTCCAGATCAGCAGCACTAGTTACATGTATACAGGAGCAATAATGTGTGATGTTGGTAACAAAAATGTCTGTTTATTGACATTTTCTTAAATTTGTTTCATACCAGGTTTTACTTTCCCCACTGGTACTGCAGTGGCAGCAACAGGGCCTACCGGTATGGCATTCTTCGTGGTGCAGAAAGCCCTGTCCTTGATGATCTTGTCATGTCTTACTTGTTTGCACAGGTATGATTTGCTTGCTTATTTTTAAATGCAGATTGGTAAAGGTTATTAGTATTTATTCCTTTTCTATCTTCTCCTAGTAACTCTGTAGGCTCTTGAAAGCTTGAAGCCCTCTCAAGCTGGAAATTAAATTCCATGTCCTATTGTGTATTTGGAGAGATGAAGTTCAAAACAGTCCTTCTAAGCATGATAGCAGCTGGTATTCTGTATGAATAAGTACATCTTTTTGTGGATGAAGTAGGTCATTCAGTCTTTAAAAAAAACCAAGCCAATAAAACCCCCTAAACAAACCAAACGTAAAGAATCAAACAACACAACAGCTCCCCCCAAACAACTGCACCCCAACTCTCACTTCTTGATAAGCGGAAGTGCACCCGTTTTCATTTGCTTTCTTGCATTTTTTTCTCAGTGGCGAGCTGATTTTTTGGATGGATGGGTACAGATGCCTGTTACTCACGAAACACAAGAAGAATGCCTTGGAATGGCTGTTCTAGATATGATGAGAGTGGCCAAAGAAAAGGACCAAACCCCGATGGCTATTTACAATTCAGTCAGGTGATTCTGTAATTTGTAACTGTTTCACATCTATCTGATGCCTAAAGCTTGTATTTTTGCACCTTAGTATCTAGGAGGAGGTGTTCAGCTGTTGGCAACTGATGTATTATAATAGTTACATTATTTTACCTATTATGTAAACTAGAAACTAATAGAAAATTTGTGCCATGATGGCTGTTCATTATTTGCAGACATGGATTTGACTCTCTTATTGAAAGGTAAGGCAGCAGGTTCTTGTGTGAGAAAATATGTAAGTAATAATTTTAGGTGAGACACCTTCTGGATGTCATCAGATCCAAAGCCCTGTTCCTGTCAGGGCCAAATTCAAAGTTAGATGAAATAACTCAGGGCCTCATCCAGTCAAGTTCTGAAAATGTCTAGATGTGGAGATTCCCCTGTACCTCTGTGCAACTTTGTCCTGTGCATAACAACGGTCATTGTGAAAAGTTTTCTCTGTACCTAATCAGTCTCCTCTGATAATCTGATAATCCTCTCTTGCTCTTTCACATTATTAGAAGACAATTAGTATAACACCATACTTGAGCCTTCTTTTCTCCAGGCTGAACAAATCAAGCTCTCATATGCCTCCTCTCATGTCATGTGTTCTAGGCTCTTAACCATCTTGGGCAGATCTCTGCTAAATTTTCTTGAGTCTTATCAACTCACTTGGGTGTATCAATCCTGTCAGTTTTTACTCCAGCGGAGTTAATTCTGTCCCTGACATAGGAACTTCAATAACAACCAACCACAGTTCTGTATTCTACCACCTGTATTTTCAGGCGGGAAATCTGTCCATGTAGTTGCCATGCAGTGTCCTCTTTACAATTTCTACACCAAACAAAGCAATTTTGTAGCTTCTGCTGCCTTATCTCAGAACTTCACTAATGAAAAAATAGACATACTTGAATGTATGGAAAATGCTTTATGTAATTTATGTTGCAACTGAGTGAAGGAAAACAATGGAAAACTGAAGAAGACGGGGCCTCTATTTGAAAGAACATACTACAGATCTAAGAGAGGGACTTTGTTATCCCTACAGCTCAAAAAATAACAGTACATTTAGAAGGGAAAGTGTTTTCGATGTTGACTTGTTTAGCACAGAACTAACTTTGTTTGCTGGATTTATTGCATGAAATTTTAGTAGCTTTTTTGTCTGGTTCTGTATTCACAGCTACAAAATGTTTTTACCTAAGTGTGTGCGAGCAAAAATCCAAGACTACCACATTTTGACACGAAAAAGAATAAGATACAGGTTCCGCAAATTTATACAACAGTTTGGCCAATGCAAAGCTACTGCCAGAAACTTGAAACTGAAGTATCTCATAAATCTGGAAACCCTTCAGCCTGCCTTCTATTCAGAGGTTTTTGAAGTAAAAGAACCTGGTGGAGGTCCTTCTGGAGAGGAAAGTTTTGCAACTGTTGTAATAACTGGAAATGGTGGAATTCAGTGTTCAAGGGGAAAACTTAAAGACTGTGAGACACTTGGAGAACAGGTAATTTAAAAAAATATTTTAATAACTGTGCAGTTGTTAAAGGAACTGAGTAGTAAGCTTGTTTTAAAACTTCTGATTTACCTCAAGCAAATTTGGTAGGCAAATTTTACTTCACAATAATGATACAACTTCCATGTGGTTGAGGATCACAGAAATATATTGACTTAAACAGTGCAAGATTTTAAAACTAGATTTTATTTAAATACTAGAAAAAAGTTGTTTAAAACTTCTCTGCTTGACATATAAAAATGTGGAAATGTAATGCCCCCAGATGTAGAGAAAATGCAGAAATTCCCCAAATTCTCTTTGAAAGCAGGGATCTGAGGACTCCAGACAACAGCCAAATTCCCCTATACATCTTTCCTGCTGCAGTTAGACACCTACCAGTGTCTCAGTTAGCAAATATAAAATGACATCTGTCTTACTGTGGAGTCCATATAGTCTTTTTTCAGGAATTAGGTCCATAATGGTTTCTGTAAGTGCTAGTGACCATGTACTGCTGCTTTTTTATTTATCAGTGTTATTTTGTGTGTGTGAGATTTCCCATCATGACTGTTCATTACACTGAGTTTACCAGAACCTGATAAAAACTCAAAGCAGTGTACATTGGGAGTTTTCCAAAGGTAAAAGTAAAGGCAAAGTGGAGTGTGTGTGAGTTTTTGGTTCACAAAATATAGCTGACAAGAGCGAACTACAAAAGGTTGTATTTTTACAGTGTGCTGTAATAATTTGTAAAAATGCTGTATGCTAGTGGGTTATTTCAGTACTTAGCAAAAAGTAAATCTGATTACTTTGCCCGTATTTTTGAAAGTGTGATGTGCTTAGAATATTTCTAGATTGATAATTACCTCATTCATAGTTGTTACCTATTAGCCCTCTGACTTCCCTAATTTTCCTCTAAGTACCAGTTGCTTTGGCAGGAGCTATCATAAATGTCAGATTTTGCGATTTGCAGTTTTAGGTGTAAAAAATGTATGGCTACTAAGCTGCTTGGACTTGGCAACCAAACCTTTAGTAAGAGTAGTATTGAAGGAATAATATTATTTAATAAAGATTGCCGATTATTTTTTCATAATTAAAAATATTATCATTCTATTCTTGACAGACACTGCATATATTTTCACTGGTAAAGGAACTATTTATAAAGTTGGTTTTGAAAACCAAATGAATTAATATGGCTGCTTGTAAACATGATCATAACTTGTTCCAGTAAATTTTACTGCTGAATTGTCATTCAGATACTTAACTGAAATATAATTTTTATTTGTTTTATGTAATGACCTATCTGGAGTAGATTGTGAAGAAATTTGTTTTGCAAGTTCAGACTTTCAACAGCCAGATTAACAAGTAGGTAGAACTGAGAGGACAACATTTTCTTACACTTTTTCTACATTCCAACTACAGATTTTGCAGCTTATATCACTATGAATGAAGTAATGACATTTTGTATTGTTAACAGGCTTTCTAAACCTGTGTAATCACAAAAAAAACCCTCCAAAAAACAAAACCCCGCCAAAAAACCAAACCAGCAACCAAAAAAACCTCTCAAAAAGTAATCAAAATGTTCCACTGTTCAGAAAACACTACAGAGTGAAGAAATATCTACAACTATAAAAACCCAAACGTGAATGTTTCTGTTTCTGGTTCCTGGATCTCTATCTGTTCTTTAATTTATGTTATGATTACATATAGAAAAGAATCCTCTATTTGCTTGTAATGGCACATTTAAGGTTTTATAATCCTCTTTGTTGCTGGCTTATGAGTTTGGACCTGTAGGATTTCCAATGCTGCAAGTAGGTGAGGCTTTTTAATTGCTATTTATGTTATTACTGAAATTATATTATATTTGTTGCAGGATTTACAAACATACTGTGATTTTCCTGATATCATTGATGTCAGCATTAAACAAGCGAGCCAAGAAGGCTCCAGTGAGAGAAGAATTGTCACCATTCACAAACAAGACAGCAAGAATCTGGTCTGTTTGCTTTGGTTGCTATTCTTTCAAACAGATACTGCTATGAGTAGTCTGTGTGATTGTTGTACACATAGTATTGTATAACCCATGACCACGTTAATTAAGCATGAGATAAAACTAAGCACGTATCAGCAGTGTAAGGGGTGTATCAGAACACTAAAGATTTTCTGCATTCAAGGCTGTGTGCTTGGAATGAAATAGAAATAGAAATTTATATCTGAGGAAAATTTCTGGTACACAGATTGGTTCTTTTGTTTATTAGTCTTAAACCTGAGTCCGTGGTTTCATTTCTCAAGTGTGCTGTTTCCATGGTGTCCTGATAAGCTGTCTGCTAGAGACCAACACATTGAAAAAGGCTTCAAAATGCTCTGAAGAATGATGATACAAAATAAGGATCTGGACAAAATGAATATGATTGCTTTTACTGTGTACAATTCTTTGGAGAAGATCTTAAGAAAGTATTTTATTACACGAATGTAAAAAGCTTTTTACTTGAACTACAACCTTGCACTTGAATCAGGCTTTCTAGCAGGTATAAGTGGCATGGAGTTGTGGGGTGGGCTGACCCTGGCTGGGCACCAGGTGCCCAACAAAGGTGCTCTAATCACTCCCCTCTTCAGCTGAACAGGGGAGAGAAACTACAATGAAAGGCTTGTGGGTCAAGATAAAGATAGATACCACTCACCTATTAACTATCATGGCAAAACAGTACTGACTTGGGGAAAGTAATTGACTTTGTTGCCAATCAATTCAGAGTAGAGTAATGAGATAAAAAAATCTTTAAAATGTTTTCCCAACACCCCTCACTTCTTGGTGGGCCAATTTTATTCCTTATTCTCCACCTCCTTCCCCTCAGCAGTGCAGAGGATTGGGAATGGGAGGTGTGGTCAGTTCATGACATGTTGTCTTTACCTCTCAGTCTTGCTCAACTCATCCCCTGCTCCAGCAAGGGATCCTTCCTATGGTGGACAGTCCTCCATGAACTTCTCCAGTGCAAATTGTTTCCACAGGCTGCAGTTCTTCATGAACTGCTTCAGTGTTGGTCCCTTCCACAAAGCACAGTTCTCCAGGAACAGACTGCTCCACAGTTCCGTAGTGGCCCATGGGGCCACAGGTCCTGCCAACAAGTATGTTTCAGTGTAGGTTTCCCATGGGGCCACAACCTCCTTGAGGTACATCCCCCTTCTGCCACATGAGGTTCTCCACAGGCTGCAAGGGGATCTCTGCTGCACCATGGACCTCCCTGGGCTGCTGAGGCACAGCTGCCTCACCATGGGATGCACCATGGGCTGCAGTTGTTTCCAGGTCCTCTTAAAAAGGAGTTGGAGGAATCTAAATTTTTGATACTTATTCAAAACCACCAGCTTTTTAAATTGCTCTCTAGCAAGGAACTTGCCAAATAATGGTGTTCAGCTACTAGATGTATCTCCAGTGTCACCGGCAAACACATACTAAAGCCTGTTCTGTTGGGTTACTCTACTGAATGAAGTCTGGGGTGACTCAGAAAATGCTTCTCTATTTTTGTTTTATTTGCAGCAGTAAATATATTGTTGGAGATGAATTTGATTTTACCCTGCTTTTATCTGTTAATCATACTGTGCATAAGACCTTTTTCACACCCATTTTCCTTTGACCACACTATTTTTCTTCCTGCTCCTCTCCAGTGTACCTGTCTTCATAGTAGTAAAAGATCATCTTCTATGATCCAGCTCAGGATGCCAGTTTCTGCTGACTAGTAGTTAAGTTTTCAGGCAGGTACTTTCCTGGAGATTCTTCTTTTTACTTGAAGGCAGACATATAAATCTTTGATAAGTGAAGGCTTTCCATTAGGAGAAAGAGTAACACTGTATTGGCAGTGCATCAGGCGTCTGCACGCTGAGTTGTGTCTACTCATCTTTTCCCTTACAAATGCTTTTTCATATTGTCATTCCTCTGCTGTTTCATCTATTTAGACTAAGTGGGAGTGTTTTATGGCAGATTTCATAGAATCATGGAGTGGTTGGATTTGGGAGGGACTCTAAAGATTGTCTGGTTCCAACACCCCTGCCATGGGCCGGGTCAGTCTATTAGAGTAGATTCCTCAAAAGCCTGTTCCAGGGATAAGGCATCCAGAACTTCTCTGTTTTGTTTGGTTTCAATTTGATTTCAAGCACTGAAGGTTGCTATCAAATTTTGAATGATAACAAGAAGATAGAATGTACAAACATCAGTTAAAAACTGCTTTTATTCATGTCTTTAATGTGCATTTATATTAGCATATCCAGAATTTTTTTGTTGCCTATTAAAAATGGAAATTCTCTCTCCCTCCCTGCCCTGCATTGTTCTCTGGCAATTAAACAGGAGGCTGAATTTCAGTCATTAAGAGAAGCTCTCTCCTTTGTATCATTAATTGATGGATATTACAGATTAACAGCAGATGCCCATCATTATCTTTGTAAAGAAGTAGCACCACCATCAGTTCTTGAAAATATCCAAAGCAACTGTCATGGGCCAATTTTGTAAGTACTTTTTTTAGTAATATGACAGTAGGATATTATTTTTGGAAGAAGACCTTTAGTTGTCTGTGAACTGTGGTATCTTAAAATGTTATGTTATTGCATTTATGTAACCAAAAATGCATTATATTTTTCCCTTTGTAAAATACAGTGCCTTCTTGACATGTTATGAAAGTTAAGTGGAAAGATCATTCCTTGATAATGGATAGAAATAGTGAATTAGCATGGCTTTAGAGGAAATAGATTCTTATAATAACAGATGTTGTTTTATTTCAGCTCTTTTTTCTTGTTATCTATTCTCCTGGTTAAACCCACCTTTTTCACCCACGCAAATGTTCTGCTAATTTAAGCTTATTTGTTAGGCAATTTTATTTTAGCTGCTTTCATAATTCCTGTTGAAAATCATATCATAAGATGTGGGGAATATACTTTCTTATCCCTTAACATTTCTTATTGGATAAATAATTGTGATGGTTTAGTACCAAAAATTTTTAATATACCACTCTCTACATAAGCAACTACCCTATATATTGGAAAATAAAAGGGTAAAGAGATTAACTTAAGCAAAGATGTACAGAATTCAAACTTTTAATTTTTGCTCTTTTAGATATTCATTAATATTGCTCATTACTCAACCTCTTATATTGCTGAATTTTGTAATTATGCAATATTAAACATTTTCTCTTTACTGTAGTATGGACTTTGCTATCAGTAAACTGAAGAAAGCTGGTAATCAGACTGGTTTCTACGTCCTTCGCTGCAGTCCTAAAGATTTTAAAAAATACTTCCTTACCTTTGCTATAGAGGTTTGTATTCTGTCTTAGTGCCTATTTAATTTTTGTTGTGATGTAACAATGAGCCTGAGATGTTCAGTAAATTATTCTGAGTTTTCCCTCCAGAGCATTTAGCTACTTTTGTCAGATTGGCCAACTTTCAGGGTTTTGTGAGAAACACCAGATTTGGTACAGAACTACTAATGCAACTATCACATGCCTTGGAGACCAAGACAGGCTGAGGGAAGAGAGATTAAGAGTTCTGGAGGTAGTGATATGGATCTTGGGACTGCAAAATGTTTGGGAGATGGAGCAATTTGATAGGTTTTCTATTTTTTTTAAAGTTTGGGAGGGTTTTAGTTGAGTTTTTCCCTGGGTTTTCCACACACCTCCTCCCTGCTCACAAGTGGGGCTTCCTTAGATTGAGTATACAGCCTTTAAAGGTCTGAGAGTGCTTCCTTCACAGGTTCCTCTGGTTTTGGGTCCTGTCCTCACACCCAGTCCTGGGCCAGCCATACTATTTTGGCAGCTGTTACAGCAACACAAATCTCCTGGGTATATCTGGTGTTAGCTAGAGAGAAAGCCACCCTGGAAATACATATGGTTCTCATGTAGCCAGAGAACCAGATGTACCTCTTCTCTCTGACATTACAGCTAGTGATAATATAATGCTTTAAAATTGCTGTTAAATAATTGCATGATCTTGTTTCAAGAATGGATTTCTCTTTAATTACATTAGCTGAGCTACCTTTGTGTTTTTAGCTAGGGAAGGTAATACATTAGTTTTCCTGCTGGTGTACAGCAAGCTAGCAAGTTTGCTAGTACTGTCAGAGATAGGCACATCTCTGGAAATGACCAAATAATGCTTATGTGTGAATGGAGAAATGTTATGTCCAGTCAGTGAAGTATATTTGGTAGGGAATTTTGTAGACAAAGAAATCAGTTCCTGAACAAGCTTAGAGAGGCAAAGTTGACAGTCAAGCTTGTGAGAGAAGACCATCATTGTCTTTAAGTGACTTCTCCACAATGTTTTTTTTTTTTCCCCTGTGTCCTGTGCAAGTCATTGGAAGGCTTTTCATAGTCAGAATTTGTTGGAACATTTGCTGCAGTATTGAGGTACAGGACCACAAAAGCACTATTAAGAGCTCATCTTGTTTAAAAATGTTTAATGCTATCTCTTCAAGGGCTATTGTTAAAATAATTCAGTGCATATTAAAAATATATATAGGAAGTAATTTCTTAGAACTGTGCTAGAGATTACAGGAAAGCAGAACTACAGCGGAGATCTCCAAATGCCTGCCAAATTAACATGGAGTATAAGCATTAGGGCTATTACTTCCAGCAGGATTTTGTTTTGATGTAACTCCGTGTCAGGGTGAATAAGCTTTCATTAATAGAAGGATTTTTCCTAGGATCCATTATCTCTTTTCTCAGCTCCATCTTTTCAGATTTCATTAACATTTGTTTTTATATAGCATCAACATGCTAGTTCCAGCGATGGGAGTAAAGGTTTCTCAGAATCAATATTACATAGTGAGAGCACAATAACAAATTATTATCATATTTTCCCAAAGCATCCTTTCTTTAATTAGTAGAGTGCTATACATTGAAATAAGCTTTCAAATATTAAATATTAATCAATTTCATTTTTAATGGAAAAATTTTCTGCAGCGTGAGAGTACTACAGATTATAAGCACTGCTTAATTACAAAGAATGAGAACGGAGAATATAATCTCAGTGGAACCAAGAGAAGTTTTAGTAATCTTAAGGATCTCTTGACCTGTTACCAGACAGAAACTGTGCGTTCAGACAGCATAATCTTCCAGTTCATCAAATGCTGTCCTCCAAAACCAAAAGGTAAGAGAAAAATTATTTCTAAGCAGAAAGTTTTCTAACTTCTAGATTAAAGACTTAAAAATAAGTTAATACTAAATGACTCTCATGTAGATGCATTGGTACCCTTGAAGGCAGGGAGGTCCTTTAAAGAGACCTCAGCAAATTAGAGAATGGGGCAATCACCAACAAAGGAAAATGTCAGATTCTGCATCTGGGATGGGGCAACCCTGGATGTACAGACAGATTGGGGTATGAGATGCTGGAGAACAGCACCAAGGAAAGGGATCTGGGGGCCCTGGTCTCTGGCAAGTTGAACATAAGTCAGCAGTGCCCTGGCAGCCCGGAGGGCTGAGGGGCATCAGGGACAGCATCAGCTGGGCAAGGGATGGGATTGTCCTGCTCTGCTCTGCTCTGGGGCAGCCTCACCTCCAGTGCTGGGGCAGTTCTGGGTGCCACAGTATAAGAGAGAGATAAAACTATTGGAGAGTGTCCAAAGGAGGGCCATGAGGATGGTGAAGGGTTTGGAGGGGAAGTTGTATAAGGAGTGGCTTGTCACTTTTTCTGTTCAGCCTAGAGAAGATGAGACTGAGGAGAGACCTAATTGCAGTTAATATACAACTTTTGCGTTTTAACCTCATTGTGGTTATAATGCACTCTCTTCTCTGCGGTGACCAGTGACAGGACCCAAGGGAATGGCCTGGCTTTGCGTAAGGGGAGGTTTAGGTTGGAGAATATGAAAAGCTCTTTCACCCAGAGGGTGGCTGAACACTGGAAGAGGCTCCCCAGGGCAGTGGTCCCAGCACCAACCTGAGTGAGTTCACAAAGTGTTGGGACAATGATGTGACTCTTGAGGATGGTCTTGTGCAGGGCCAGGAGTTAGACTTGATTAACCTTGTGGTCCCCTCCAACTCAGAATGTTCTGTGATAAATATTTTGTGTGGTTTTTTAGATTTCACTGACATATTTATTCATCTTCTTAGTCATAGTTTTCAGTTCCAGTGTCTGCCAAATTTTAATTTGGTGTAACATAGTCTTCCAGAAGTAATCATGGTAGCCAGTTTCATGATCAGAAGCTAAATCGGTTTCTTAATTGCAGCGTATTGTGTGCAGTAGCATTTCTTCTTATGTCAAGTGTTTTCATGTCTTGAGAAGGAAAGAGCTACTACATGGATTATTTATCACTGAGAATGCTTCCATAGGCAATGGAACCAACAATGTCAGTGCACTTCTGTCACTGCTGATCTTAGCTGAGTTATGCCAAGTCTGCAGTGTAGTTTCAGCTTCTTTTTAACACTGAAAAATGCATATGGAATAGAGCTCTTGCCTGTGGAATGGATTTTTCTTGAATTCATATTTAATTTTTTTGCCTTTGATATTAATATCTTTCTCCTTTATGAGATCTAGAAATATCTGCCCTTCTAAGTAGTACTACATACAGTTAATATTAGTCTTTGTCTCTATCAAAGTTCCTATTTAAGGACAAACTTGCCAGAACAGACTGTATGATACAACTTCTCTCAAATTTGATTGAAAATAGCCAATGGATTCAAAACCTTAGAAAAGATGTAACAAGTAAATATGTATGCACATTGTAGAGAATAATTCTGTAACATTATTCCATTGAAATAAAAAATGTATATGCATCAGAATGATAAATTATTGAATGAATATAATAATGGATGTGAGCAGATACCCACAAAGACATACTTTTCAGATTTAGTGTTATTATCAGACTTGCTCTACTTTTTAATTATAAAAGAAGATAATTTACATCCTCTTTTCCATCCCCAACTGTAAAAACAAATAGTGCAGCAGTTAAAATGTGAAAGGAGGTAGGGATATTTTCACAATGTTTGTCAAAAGTAGGAATACTTAAAAATTTAAAACTCATTAGTGAACTTAGATTATTTTGCTGATTAGAAAATGTAAGACCTAGATTTAAATTAAATACTGTGTGGCTTTTAAAATACCAAATCTCAATATGATATCTTGTTTGTGTTGAAGTAATACAACATTAATAATCCTTCTGAAATGATATTGGTTTAGTTTTGTATTTTACAAATTTACTTTGGTTTTCCTTTCCCTCTTTCTTCTCCCAGATAAATCAAATCTCCTAGTCTTCAGAAGCAATAGTGCTTCTGATGTACCTTCCTCTCCTACACTGCAGAGACACAATAATGTCAATCAGATGGTCTTTCACAAAATCCGTAATGAGGACTTGATATTCGTAAGTCTGTCAGTTACTTTTTACCACTGCAAATGTTGGGTTTAATATGTACCAGGCTTTAAAAACCTCAGTATGTGTTTAAAAGAGTCTTATCTGAGCTAGGATATTTTCCTGTAATCTTTCCTTAGAGTTATGGAAAAGAATTTATTTTATTTACCAGTAATGCAAATAACTATTTTTTAATGATTAAGAAGCATCCTTTTGACTTCAATAGCAGTGTTCTAGAGAATGTCTATATTGTTCTAGAGCTGTCTATACATGTATTTAATGGAATGGCTTCCTCTCTAGTTCTTGCAGCAAGTTATTTTCTGAGGTCCTTGAGCAGTCAATAAAAAACAAGCAAAATTAGGTTTCTGATATAGTTGCTTCCTTTCCTTCTCAGCTAGACTCTACAGCCAGCACACTTCTAAAGATTTGCATATGCTTATGCAGGGATGGTTTTTTTAAGATGCCTTTTAAAACAGGCAGATATTTTTGAGGTTTTTTTTTTTTCTTGTCTGTATCCTTCCTTCCTTTTAGGAGGAGAGTCTTGGACAGGGCACATTTACTAAGATTTTCAAGGGTATAAGGAAAGAAGTGGGAGACTATGGCCAGCTCCATCAAACTGAAGTTCTTTTAAAGGTGCTGGATAAAGTGCACAGAAACTACTCTGAGGTAGGTGTGATTGTTGACTGCTGTATAAAATTTGTCCATGTTATGTTGAACATTACTCTTGGTTTTTTGAGCATTACCCATTTACTTAATTAATGAGTATTTGTTATATGGTAGAGGGTTGTGTGCTGAACCAAGCTCATGCTTAGACTTGTGATGCTGGGAGTATGGATTTGAGACTGGCTTTGGAAAGTACAGCTGTGTACTTTATTTCCCCTGTTCCCACCACCTATGAGAGAATTCAGATCTACCCACTGAGAACGGGAGAACATGTCATTTATACAATTAAAGTACCAGAGGAGGGGTGGTATGGTCACAGGATTGTCTTAACCAGTAAATTCATTATTTACAGACAGGAGACCACCATTTATGGAAAAACACTATCTCTGGGTAGACTGTCTTTGGATTTTCCAGTAAAATCAAGTAATGAGAAGTATTTATGTATGAGAAAAACGTGCCTTTCATGGATTCACCCATAATCACTGAGCCTTCTTTCTTTTTGAGTGAAGCTTTTTGTAGACCTGAAATGCTTTTGTGCAAAAACTAATAAACTGCTAGTGTAACCAAGTCCAAGACTGTATAAGTGAGAATTTAGTTTTAAAGATTTTCACAAGATGTTATAGTGTTTATTATATTAATGTAACTTCATATCCTGCTTATTGTTTGTATGTGTAATTTTAAAAAATTTCTAATTATCTAGCTATGTTTACAGCAAGCCAAGAAAATCAGTACACTATTTAGTGAAGTTTTCAATTATTTAAGATAAATCTATATGAAAATATAAATAAAAAAAGAAGAGACATTTCAGATGGCTGGTATTCATATACAGTGTAGGCATACACTTTAATCTGTTGAAAACAAATGAAAAAAATTATAATTTTGATAATATGCGTAACATTTATGTTCTGAAGTTAAGAATGAATCAGTTACTAAAACAAGTATAGAAATAAAAATATAGTCACTCGAAGGAAAATGTTCTCGTTTTCACTTCACTTTGTTGGTAAATAATCAGTACACAAGCAAGTGCAGGTGGAGATGCCATTGAACAGAATAAAAAAATAAAGAAAGCAATTAAAGCATTTGAAACCTTCCTGACAAAATTGGGAAAGGTCTTGCAGTAGTGGATTAATTACATAATACTTTTTGTCTTTTAACTTAATAATGTGCTACAAAGAAATAAATTGGAAACTCAGTAGTGAATTATGGTAGAATAAATTAGAAAGTGAATAGTGTATGATGAATTTGCCTTCAGTTTACCTAGGTAACTGACACTGAAAAAAAAAAAAAGATTATTTTTAAAATGTTGAGATATACTTGCCCAGAGAGAAAAAGAGCTTGTTAACTTAATTGGAATGTGTACAATCAGTTATTTAGAAAAAGAAAATTAGAAAAAGCCCTCCACAACCAAAAAACTGAAGCAAAACCAACCAAACAAGAAACAGTTGCCAAACACAAACCAATAACAAAGAATATAAAATATGTTACATAGGGTCTTTGCAAAGAGATAGTTTAAATATTTAAAAAATTTGTTTTAGTAAATTTATTAGAACTCTGGGGCTTTGTTTTCACTGATATGTTTTCTTTGTCAATCTCTCCTTCCCCTTCCAAAAAAGTCCTTTTTTGAAGCAGCAAGTATGATGAGCCAGCTGTCTTACAAACATTTGGTGTTAAATTATGGTGTCTGTGTCTGTGGAGAAGAGAGTAAGTAGAAATTAGTTATCTTTTTTTACCAATTTTTATACATCTCTATTAGAGTTTGACATTATTTTTGTGTAAAATCAGGGAAAAAAACAAACAAAACAATGCAAGTTCAATGCCAGCTGGACACCTAGTGCATGTTCATGTTGCAGCAGTATTAGTCTTGCTATCTGAGAACTAGTTAATAGTAAAAGCAAAGAATAGGGGAAAATTGTTTAAAGTACAGTCAGTGTGAATAGTAAC
The DNA here is from genome assembly GCA_013398995.1 of Alaudala cheleensis. Classification (NCBI taxonomy): domain Eukaryota; kingdom Metazoa; phylum Chordata; class Aves; order Passeriformes; family Alaudidae; genus Alaudala; species Alaudala cheleensis. The sequence continues at coordinate 8,229 of VWYE01020919.1, read as the reverse complement.
CTCTGTAGATGACTCAGTCATGTTTGTTCTATCAGAGATCAGTTTTGCTGCACCTCTGGAATGAGCTTTTGAAGTGCCAGAAAAATTGCAGCCCTACGTTGTATCAGCTGTGTTTAGCTAGAAAGGGAGCTACTGTGCCACCCAGAAAAATATTCATTTACTGTGATTAGAAACAGACATTGCCACCCTTTTCCACACTGACTTTGTGAGCACAAATATAACTTTGGGAAGTTTGGTTTAGAGGTCCCATTCTGAAAACATGAAGTCCTGGTAATTCAGCAAACACAGTAGGAAATTTTAGCAGCAGTGTATCTTTCTGTTGTCTGTGAAAGTTGAATGTTTTTTCAGTTTAGCTTACAGCTTTGTGACTGTGTATTTTTTTTAAAGAATACCTGAAATACAATTATACCATCTTGTAATAAAATCTTAATTTTGGATGATTGTCATATGCTAATGTGTGTTGTCTTCAAATATGACTGCTGGATCTCACTTTGACAGTTTTTCTTCTTCATTCAATCTTTAGGCTGAAATGTCTGTTTGCCCAAAACCCTTTCTTTATTGTAATTAGAAATTTGTATGAAAGGAAGAATTTTATAACAACTGAATGAGCATATTATGTAGGTGGTTACCTTCATTAGGGAGAAAGAATTTCCAAAAGAGACGGTGAATTCAGTAATCAGAATTTACCTGTAATCAGAAATTACATCTCTTAGAAGGCTAGAAAAAGTACAGCATTATGTTTGGCCAAGAACTTGTGTCAGAACAAGCACATGGGATTTTTTGTATTTTATTCATTGTAACACATACAGGGACTATGGATAAAATTTCAGGTAGATCAAGTTTATGATTGAAAGGAGATTGTTGAAAGAGGTATGTGATTACTTATTTAAGATTGTAACTGTCCTCTAGAAATAATTCTCTTTCTGAAGACAGGAGACTTACTACATTTTAAGGAGAAGCAGTTACTAAGAAATAGGAAGATTAGCTGTTATTAATTCTGTGGTTTACACGCTTGACGTACAAATTCAATAAAAATTGTTTAACGTAATTGCAAAAAAAAAAAAAAGAGTTTGTCTCTAAAATGAATTTGTTAAAAAATATTTTTATTTGTTACAGACAGATGTAATACCAGTAGTTTCCAATGTGAGCATCTTGCAGCTGAGAGAAGGGCTCAGTCACGTGATTTGAGGTTATTGTGTTGAAAGTGATGTAGACAGTAGTTCGTGTTTCTGGAGTTACTTGCTTGATGGCTGCATGAAGGGATATGTCATATGTATATACACAATTTTAGGGCAAATACTTGTCTGTTTTCAAGCAAAGCATCTTTTGTCAATAAAGCATTGTATTTTTCAGTAAGAATATGGATTGTGAACAACTATGAAATGAATAGGTTGAATGTTATTCAACTTACCACATTGATAGTGCTGTACACAGCTATGCTTCATCAGCAATTACATTGTTGTGCCTTTCAGGTGAGGGTGGAGAGATGCTCACTGGATTTTACCTAATCTGTAAAAGATTAAATTGAAATAATTAACTCTAAAAAATTAAATCTAGTAACTTTGCATTTGAGAAGAAATTAGGTGAACTTCCACACTCCAAAGAAGTATAAGGAACATAGAGTATTGTGGCAGTACTCAGATATCACAGAAGTTGAAATTTATAGTTAGATCACCAACAAGGTAAAAAAAAAAAGCAGTACTAAAGTAATGAATCTGTCCTGAAATGTCATTATTTGTTATTGATTTTAATTGTTAATCTTTTTATCATTATGAATCAGACATCCTTGTACAAGAATATGTAAAATTTGGATCCTTGGACACATATTTGAAAAAGAACAAAAATATTATCAATATTTTGTGGAAGCTGGAAGTAGCCAAACAGTTGGCATTAGCCATGCATTTTCTGGTAAGTGATTCTGTTTTGTTAATGGCAGAATTCAAGTGATTCCAACTAATGCGTGTAGAAAGGCTGAGCTATTACCTGAATTCTTGAAACTCTGGAGGGTTTTGATAATGGGTTGGCCACATACCAGCTATTTAATAGATGCCCAGAGACAGATTTTGTATCTTGCACAAGGTATAGTTGAATTTCCATTCTTTTTTAATGCTTTATGTTTTAGCCTGAATTATGGGCAAATTTGCAGTAATGCTTTCCCCCCGCCTCCCCCACAAATCAGTCCTTTCTGGACTTCCCACCTCAGCTCATGATGCTGAACATAAACTATTTCCTGGTAGTGTTAACCACTACCAGGAGGGGAGAATACTGTGCTGTTCACTCTGCTAGTGCATTCTTGTTACGTGACTCTTTCCTTTAGCATAATTTAAATGTTCTTAGATTAATTTTAAATGGATGGATGAATATTCCTCTGAGTTAACACACATCAAATTGTTTCAGACTTTTGGAAGATAACAAAAATTGGCTGAAAAATGTAACTTTGAGAGAAATTGATGAAGTACCTGGAGTTTGATCAACTTAATCTGTCATAATCATTTTATTTGCTGGTGTTTCCCTCATGCTGTACAGTATTTGTTTTTAAATATATTTTCAACAGTAAGACTTCTTTTGTCAGTTTGTAAAAGATTCATTTCTGTTTACAGGAGGATAAAGGCCTTGTTCATGGGAATGTCTGTGCAAAGAACATCTTGCTTATCAGAGAGGAAGACAGGAAGTCTGGAAACCTTCCATTTATAAAGCTCAGCGATCCTGGCATCAGTATTACAGTTTTGCCAAGAGATAGTAAGTCTTGGCATCAGCTTTCTTTCTCAGTGCTTGTAATAATAAAAATAAGTTTGGTATTGGGGTTTTTTTTTCTGACCACCATCTAAAATAATTCGGCTATAGTAAGTCCCTTGGTCTGTCATTTTGTAATTATCTCTACAGTCCTAGACAAGCAGTTTCGAGTGTATATTTTTAATTAGCAAATAGCTACAGGAAATAAAGCCACAATTCTCAACTATGTGAGCTTTTTTCCCTGCTGTTCTCATTTTCAACACTTTTTCATTGGCAGTACTATTGTTTTAACATATTGTAAATGTATCATATTGTCTGTTACATTTGCAGATAACTGCTGAACTTAGTGTCTTGTAAATGATCAAGTCTTTTATAGCTTGCAGGAACTTTCAGAACTGAAACCAAATGCACTTTTGAAAATGCTGACTGGCAGTTAAATAGCATTTTCAGTGCATTTCTTGATGAATACTTGGAGCCACTTGATGATGTTAAAAATACTGGGTTATTATCCACTGTTGAGACTATTCCAATGCTTTATAAACAGCAAAATTAATTAAATGGGAAAGTGTGTGCAAGGTTTTTATGCTAATGGACTGAAAGTAATCTTACTATTCTTTTTGTGGTCTTGCTTTTTAATAAAAACAGTTCATAATTGGTACTTCTATCAATGTCTAAAGAAATAATGTATCTAACAGCCTATAAGTAATGCAGTGTCTTTATTTGCCAATAAACTATTTAAATGCTCCCTGTTTTAATGTGAAGCTTACATTATTATTATGAGATCTCATTTTAAGGAGCTGTAAATCCAAATCAGTACAATCTCATGTTTTAACTTGTTACTACAGTCAGTAGCAATAGCTTAAAAATCACACAGTGTAAAATTCCTTTTCATGGTCTCTTTTGCTGTGCCATAATACACCAGCAGCTAGCAAAGTACTTTTTACTATTTGCTGTCTTGATTCCCTGTGGTAGCTATTAAGTCTTGGTAAGATTGGGGGAAATAGAGAAATCAGAGAAAAAATGTTACAGAGAAATGATATCGGGGCAATTTTACACCTTTAGGCTTATTTTACAGTAAAACTAATGGACCTCCTCACCGATTCACAAATATTATTTTTATCCGCATCCCGTAACTTTATTTTCTTGATGGGAAAAAATACTTGGAAAAGTATTACATTGTAGAGTGAAATACCTATGGATATTAAAGTAATTTTTACCAAATCAAAGATGTTAGAGAATTTTCTGGTCTTATTTGTTTTAACAAGCTTCCTTTGTGTGATTGCACAGTTCTTCTTGAGAGAATACCATGGGTTCCTCCTGAATGTATTGAGAATCCCAAACAACTGAGCCTAGCTACAGACAAATGGAGTTTTGGCACCACTTTGTGGGAAATCTGCAGTGGAGGAGACAAACCCCTGAGTGCCCTGGATTCTTCAAGAGTAAGTATTACTGGGTCTGCAGTCATAGCAGTTCTTTGAACACTTCCAATTTAGAACATCTGCTGTTGTAACCACATCAGCATGTAAAGTGGTGTGGCCTATAACCACTGTAGGAAAAAGACATTTTTACTTGTAGATAATAACCAGTTTGCTTTTGATGAAAATCAGTGAGATGTTCATTTGGTGAGATTACAAGTCTAGGTTTAGAGCTGTAATTTTTGGCTACTCAGGTGACAATGTTAAGGTTTCTGCAACTCTTCATGGCTGTAAAATATAAAATTACTTACTTGTCTAATTCCAGAAACTACAATTTTATGAAGATAGGCACCAGCTTCCTGCACCCAACTGGACAGAACTTGCAAATCTTATAAACAACTGCATGGATTATGAGCCAGATTTCAGGCCTTCTTTTAGAGCAATTATACGTGATTTGAATAGTTTGTTCACTCCAGGTGAGTTTGTGATACAACAGAATCAAAAAGATTCCTATTGGTTCACTTTCTTTTTAGTATGTCTTTTTGCAATACATCTTTGTATTTGACTGCAAATTACTGTACAGAAATAAAGGTGGCTGTCAATATTCTACTGAGCTTAAAGTATGCCAAACAAAAGTAGAACATGCCATCATTGTAATAAGGTTATTCCTTCTCTTGTTCCCTACTCTGTGCCTTCTGTTCCCTTTCTCCCCTTCTTCCTTCTACCTCTCAGATTACGAGCTATTGACAGAAAATGATATGTTGCCAAATATGAGAATTGGAGCACTTGGATTTTCTGGTGCTTTTGAAGATCGGGACCCAACACAATTTGAAGAAAGACATCTTAAGTTTTTACAGCAACTTGGCAAGGTAAGATGTTTCAAAATTCTCTAACAGTTTAGGAAATAACTATAGTTTTCAGTAGTCCTTTGATGACGCCATAGACATTATTTACAGTGAAACTTCTGTTTTAGAAGTTACTAATTTCAGTCATATCTGAGTAACGTGCAGTTCCTTCTAGCTCTTTTTTCACTTTGACAATATTCTTAGAAGAAAATTAATAAACCTCCACAATGAATCCAGTCACACCAAAAGGCAAAAGTATTTTTCAGTAATGCAGAGCTGCCTGACATAAATTTTATATATGTATATAAATTTTATATATGTATATATTGATAGATATACACACACACACTTGATACTCAGTTAACAACACTCTGGAGCAGTCTTGTGTAGAACTAGTGGGATTGGGGGATTCTGTGTATGCATATTCTGAGAAATCCAAATATAGTGTCTAGATTCAAAAGGAAGATACATGTCTTCAAGACAAATGTAGGCCTTGAACTTTTTGGCTTTAGAAATCAGTATTTGGTTTTGAAAGTCATTGCAGCCTGGCTGTGTGAAAGCACACCTAGACAGACGACCAAGTGCAGCTGGCAGATCTTCTGTACCAAGTACTATTTTTCTTTGCTGGGTTTTTTTTTTTTTTTTAATGCTAGTTACATACTCCTCTGGCTTCAAGCACTGAAAATGAAGTAGCAGAGCTACTTCTGTTTGTAGATGGTTGCTTGTTGACTGTGATAGCATAGCCTAGGGAGAGCAAGAGTAGTAGGTTGCATAAAAGAAGACAAAAGGCAATATAAATTAAGAAAGAGACAGAATATTGAAACAAATGGGAGAGTAGTCAAAAAGAAACAGAGGAGAATTAAGAACCAAGACAAAGGGATTTATGCAAGTGCAGGAAAAGGATTATGGCAGTGGAAATGGAAATTTGTGAAAGGAGAGACAATAGATGGACATCACCCTCCTTCCTTGTTCTCATTTCCTGTTCTGTTTGCGTCCTTTAATGGAATACTTTTCTTTTGCAGCCCTCAGTCTTGTACTTTTTCTCAGGGAAGTTTTATGGCATTTCACTTAAATAATTCATCACATCACCTTATTGCTTAGTACAGTAAGCACTGAACAAAAACTTACACTCTACATGAGCAAACATATACACTAGGAAACACAAAATGAGAACGATACGGACTTGGTTTTAATTCCCAAGTGTTTCCATTTGTGACCTAGGGAAATTTTGGCAGTGTTGAGATGTGTCGGTATGACCCGCTGCAGGATAATACTGGGGAGGTGGTTGCTGTGAAAAAGCTGCAGCACAGCACAGAAGAGCACCTTAGGGACTTTGAAAGAGAAATTGAAATACTTAAATCTCTGCAACATGATAACATCGTTAAATACAAAGGAGTATGCTACAGTGCAGGTATGTGCTATACTGAATAACCTAAATATGCATACTGAGAAATTCAGAGAGGTAAGTCTTTATTGACAATCACTGGCTTGTCCTAAATCTCCCAGGGCTGAGAGAGTACAAAACAAAGGCAGTTGTTTCGGAAGATGGTAACATTGGTAACAAGCTGATGTCATTTGCCATTCTGAGTTTCATCTTCAGACATACAGACTTCTACTTTGCCTTAGTAGTAGTAGCTGAAGTATTGATGAAATAATGTTGATTAGTGATATATTAATTTTTCTTGCATATCCACGTTGTTGTTGAGTTTCAGTAAGTGGCATTTTCTGAGTTAATTAATATATGAAAAATTGCATAGTGATGTATAGATCATAAATTAATATTTTTGTATTATGTCCTTTCTGTCTTATGGCTACTGATAGATGTTTTAAAATACTTATGTTTAAAAGCTCATATTTGGAAAATTACAGAAAAAATTACATTTGCGTTTTTTGTTATTGCTGTAAAAGGACGTAGGAATCTAAGATTAATTATGGAATACTTACCATATGGAAGTTTACGAGACTATCTGCAGAAGCACAAGGAGAGGCTGGACCACAAGAAGCTTTTGCTGTATGCATCTCAAATATGCAAGGTAGGACAGTTCAAATTATATACATCTTTCAACAAAGTTTTGTCTCCTTTTTCATCCCATTTGTCTCAAACCAACAATAACTTGTTGTTTTGGTGTACCTTCTGTAATGCTGTTGGGCTGCTAGCACCACATAACCCCAAGAAAAGGTAGTAATATATTCATGTAGTCAAGAGCTGGAAAAACTTCTGAGTGTCTTTACATAGGATGCTGAGACTGGCCAATATGCTGACTGAGGAAGAATACACTCTCTTCTGTCCCTAAGGTGACCTGACATAAAATATTGTAGGAGTTAATACACTCACTGGGGCAATCTGTTCATGATACTCTGTGGTGGGATTTTCAGAAACTTGACATTCAATTATAAAAGCACCGTAATAACATATGTATGTTTAAATACTTTAATCTGTAGGTGAGAGCAAAGATACATGATTTCTGTATGCAGAACTAGGAGCCTTAGGAGTACTGAAGCCTGTAATAAATTATTTGATACCAAACATGTTTCATAAAATTGTGAGAAACAGTACAAACATATGATCTTTCTTGTGTTATCTCCTTTTCCTTGTAAAGAGGGCTTATGCCTTCCCTAGTTTTATTCTGTAATTATGCTTTAGATATAAGAAACTACAGACACCTGAGATTTCATTGCATATTTAGAAATTTTGGAAAAGAAAAAAAAAATGGATTGAGGGGGAGAGAGACAAAAATAAAAAATACAACCACACTCCCTCAAGGCATGTACCCAAAAGATTTTAAAATTTCTTTTCCTAATACCTACATCAAAGACATGGAAACAGTAGGTTACATAAGATTGCTTAATCTCAGAATCAACTAGGCTGGAAAAGACATTTGAGATCACTGAGTCCAACCTATGAATGAGCACTATCTTGTCAACCAGACCACTGAGTGCCACATCCAGTCTTTCCTTAAACATCTTCATGGACAGTGACTTCCCCACATCCCTGGGCAGCCCGTTCCAATGCCCAATCATCCTTTCTGTGAACAACTTCTTAATGTCTAACCTAAACCTCCCCTGGTGCAGCTTGAGACTCTGTCCTCTGGTCCTGTTGCTGGTTGCCTGGGAAAAGAGCTCAACCCTGATGTGGCTACAGCCTCCTTTCAAGGAGTTGTAGGGAGTGATGTGGTCCCCCCTCAATCCTCCTCTTCACCTGGCTAAACAACCCTCCTCAGCTGCTCCTCACAGGA